>MU172311.1:166817-194583 GCA_016695485.1 Suillus hirtellus | reverse complement strand
TCAACCTGGACAATGGATGGCTAGACTGAAAGATGTATGGGAGTTTTTGGCTTATAAGCCAGTTTGGATATATCAATATGACAGTATGGGCTGCTATTTCTGGAGACGTAGAATTCGATCCCGAGAGAACAAGTGGAGCAAAAGTCTGGTACGAATTTACGTTGTATATCACGAACTAACCGCTGACAGTGCAGAACAGGTTGCCTTTATCTGGTAAAAATATCTAATTATGCGTTTCATGCAGCAGTTGACGGAAAGACTGACATTGCATTACAGGTTAATGCAAGCTGCTCAAATGTGAGTCTCTATTGAAAACATATGTACAGGCTACTGGAAGTCCTGCTAGGATAATCACTACTCGGCTATCGTCCATTCATACGATGGAGTTTGATGATAAGCCCCGTTTCTTTGGATCTCTTTCAACGTTAGTATCGTCGGTGACTCATCAAAGTGTTTTCTGACAGAACGACAGCGACTTGGCGCTTTACACCGGAATATTGGTGAGGGCTTTTCTTCCCCCGGTCTCGAACCAATCAAGCTCACTGTCACTCCATGCACAGTCCTTGACCACGTCCCTTGTGCATGGCGTCTTCATATCCAGGGTCTTCAGACGTACGTGTTGCTGACGTACTACAATTGTACTTCTTTTTGATGCGCACGTGAAGTTGAGAAGAGTCTCTATGGTAAACGGAGAATATCGTTCGTTTTGGTAGGCACTGCGTTTGGCTACTTCGGAAACAGCGACTAATTACGCCAATTAGATTGCATTTTGTGTCATGGAGCAAGGTGCGGCAGTTTAGCCTGCAACGGATAATCACTACCTCATCACAGAAACATAGTTTTTGGTTTTCTTGGTGCAATCCTCAGGTAGGTTCAATCTGATCAGTGCCGCCCCGTCAATGATTTCTCAAATACGGGAAACAGTGTCAAAATAAGTAGTCATAACTATCAAGTCATGATTGTGGTAAGTTTGTTCTACCTTTTATCGGGATGTTGGCAACTCACAAGAATGAAGTGGTCTACCTCGATCTCGCTTGGTTGTTCAGCAATCAATGATGTTCTCATCGCTGGAACTTTAGTATATATTCTCTACAAACACAGGACTACATCGCCAAGGTGATTAATGAATTCGAGTATGAAATTTACCTGTATAATTGACCGTCTTCGTGCTCAGAACTAATCAAATGATCATGAAACTCATTATATTCTGCTCACAAACGGGTCTGATTACAACGTAAGTTTCTTGGTAGTGACAATGGATGTGTACTCACCGCTTCCTGTGTAGCGTGGCGGCATCCATCACTATTGGAATTGTGAGTGCTTCATCTCGCGCATTGACTATGTCTCTGACAAAGATGCAGTGGGCAGCTTGCCGTTTCGATATGTACCATCTATTTATGTGTTTTCCTATTGGAGGCTGTGAGTGTCTTGTTGTTATCAACTCAAGTAAACGGAATGTCCTGACGTCCTGGCATGTCAGTATATGCTACATGTCTTCTCGCCAAGTGAGTCGTTCTCAGGGGTAATAGAAGAGACTACTGATATCTTGCTCAGCTTCATCGCTCGGGAATCCTACCTACAGCCACAGACAGTCCACGAACGCGAGAATTCCGAAATCAGTTTTGGACCTTTCACGCAGGTGATTCATGTGGGTTTGCCAGACAATAACTCAGGGCAACAGGAGACATTGGCAATGCAAGAGGGAACACATTCCTCGAAAGCGTCTTCCTGTTAAGTCGAGTGGCTATGACTATGATAATCCTTTAGACATAATATCACCATCTCGCGATCGGTTTCGTCGTAATTGCCTAGAGTTAAAATATCATCGTACGTATGTGTCGAGAATTTGTTAGATATCCACTGTATTTACATTCCTTGAGGGTTGCAGTCTGGCCGAAGTGCAAGACAATGGGACGTAGAGAGCGGAGGTAAACCTCGCACCAACCAAGGCCGACGGATACAGCTGTGTAGGCGTCTTCTCGCCAGACATGACCATGTTTGCAGCTAGCGTCGGATCCAGACAGCATGCCAAAATCTGGGATGCCAAGACAGGCAAGCTTGTCGCTGCTCTGGAAACTGATTGGGTGTGGTGCCGGCTTGGACTCTGGATGGAAAAACACTTATATCAGGGTTGCGCAATGACTCGATTAGTATATGGAGTACTACAACTTGGAAATAGACCGCAGTGTTGGCCCATGAGTACCTTAGGCTTGGGTGCGTCGAATCCATCGCAATATCTCCGAGTGGCCCGTGGAACAATACATCACCCTGCGGATAGTCGATGAACATTCAATATACGCTGAAAATACATGTAAAGGCTTATCGATGGATTTCGATACTTGAGTGACCTAAAATGAGAACAAGAGGAAATGGAGTACACAGATGAGGTCTTCTAGGGTCCAGGAACAAGTTCGATTAAAAATTCCATCCGAAGGGCGAGGGACCCCGAACGGCTGAACGGAGTAGAGCCAGTGGCTGCAAATCATTGTCGGTCCTTCAGAACGACGAGGCAGGAAGGGCTGGTGGTCAGTATCGCAGACAGTATTGATGAGAACTCTAGTGAGCCAGCTAGTATACACATGTCGAATGGTCATACCTTGAGCATACCTTTACCGCGGGTCGGCGGTGTTTGAATAAGTATTATTATGACTTACCGAATCGGGAAGTTGAACTCCTCGCTCTCAGAGCGCTCCGTACCGCCTGGATCACAACTACATCATGCCACCCTCATTTTTGTCATGGCTGATATGGACTATGGCATAGCCGCAAGTACTGGTATTTGTAGACGTCTGTCTTTTATAAGGAGTCGAGCAGAGTCGAGATGGCGCTGGGTGTGAAGTGGATCTCGCGATCGAAAAAGTTAAGTATCGGCAAAGGGTGGTGAGTCACAGCCACAATTCATTGGCAAATGTTACAAAATTGGCCGAACAGGTGTTGAACAGCCTGGATCATTGATCTAGCCTTTCTGAGTCAGATATCAGTACTACTAGCGTTATGCTCATACCTTTTTGTGTTCTGGCCGGAACATCTATGCGGCTATTTGTACTATCAGTGATGCTAAATAGCACACACGCTTGTATGGTTACTCTTCTAAAGTCCCTTCGACCTACATCTCATCCTCCAAAAAGGACCAGAAACCAGCAACAACTGCATTCACGCAATGGCCCAAGTCGTGGCGGCACATAGTTTCGCTACCAGAAACATGGTCTCCCTGGTCACCGGTTTTGGTATATCATCTCTGTATGATTGTGTTATTGAGAACCCATCGGCGCCAGTCATATACTAACAAAGGCGGACAGAACTTTCTTGATTTTGACCGCACAAGTCTGGATTTATTTCTGGAGACGTAGAATTCGATCTCGAGAGAACAGGCAGAGCAAAGCTCTGGTACGAAATTACATTGTATATTACAGACTAATCGCTGACAGGGCAAAACAGGTTGCCTTCATCTGGTAAATAAATATGCATGTTGTGCATGCAGCAGTGGATGGAAAGACTGACGTTGCGTTACAGGTTGATGCAAGCTGCTCAGATGTGAGTCTATGGAAAATTTATGTACAGGCTACTGGAAGTCCTGCTAGGGCAATTACCACTCGGATATCGTGTATTCATACGATGGAGTTCGATGATACACCTCGTTTCTATGGCTATATGTCGACGTTAGTATCGTCGGTGACTTATCAAGGCGTTTTCTGACAAGAAGACAGCGACTGGGCGCTTTACACCGGAATATGTGTGAGTGGGGCCTTTCTTCCCCCGGTCTCGAACCAATCAAGCTCACTGTCGTTCCACAGTCCTTGACCACGTCCCTTGTGCATGGCGTCTTCATATCTAGGGTCTTCAGACGTACGTGCTGCTGAAGAACTACCATCATGCTTCTTTTTGATTCGCGTGTGAAGTTGAGAGGAGTCTCTATGGTAAACGGAGAATATCGTTAGTTCTGGTGGGCACTGCTTTTGGCTGCTTCAAAAATAACAACTAATCGCGCCAATCAGATTGCATTTTGTGTCATGGAGCAAGGTGCGGTACTGTAACCTGCAACGGATGATCGCTACCTAAACACAGAAAAATAGCTTTTGGTCTTCTTAGTGCAGTCTTCATGTAAGTCCAATTCCATCAGTGTCGTCCTGTCTGGTGTTTCTCAAATACGGGGAACAGTGCTAGTCTCAGTGATCATTTCGACTACAGTGTCATGGTTATTGTAAGTTTGTTCTACACTTGACTGGGATGTTGACAACTCACGAGAATGAAGTGGTCTACCTCGATCTCGCTTGGTTGTTCAGCAATCAATGATGTCCTTATCGCTGGAACTTTGGTATATATTCTCTACAAACACAGGACCGTATCGCCAAGGTGATTAATGAATTCGAGTATGAAATTTACCTGTATATTTGACCGTCTTCGTGCTCAGAACTAATCAAATGATCATGAAACTCATTGTATTCTGCTCGCAAACGGGTTTGATTACAACGTAAGTTCCTTGGTATTGACGATGGGTATTTACTCACCGCTTCCTGTGTAGCGTGGCGGCATGCATCACTATTGGGATTGTGAGTGCTTCATCTCGTGCATTAACTATGTTTCTGACTTAGATGTAGTGGATGGCTTGCCGTTTTGAGACTTACCATCTATATATGTGTATTCCTACTGGAGGCTGTGAGTGTCTTGTTGTCATCAACTTAAGTACACGGAATGTTCTGACATCCTGGTTTGTCAGTATATGCTACATGTCTTCTCGCCAAGTGAGTCGTTCTCAGGGGCAATAGAAGAGACTACTGATATCTTGCTCAGCTTCATCGCTCGGGAATCCTACCTACAGCCACAGACAGTCCACGAACGCGAGATTTCCGAAATTACTTTTGGACCTTTCACGCAGGTGATTCATGTGGGCGTGCCAGACAATAACTCAAGGAAACAGGAAACATTGGTAATGCAAGAGGGAACACAATCCTCGAAAGCGTCTTCCTGCTAAGTCGAGTGGCTATATATGATATTCCTTCACCATCTCGCGATCGGTGTTGTCATAATTTCCTAGAATTAAATTATCATCATACGTATGTGTCAAGAATTTGTTCGATATCCACTATATTTACATTCATCGAGGGTCGCAGTCAGACTATTAGACAGAACACATCATTTCCTGATTCTTCACAATACCTCCGTTTTCCTAGACTACTATGAACCATATTTCCGTCGGAATGCCGCCGTGCACATATCCTGTGTTCAAATCACTGAAAACACATGTTATAATGAAGACGATAAGTATGATAGGCTAGAAGTGGCAGCGCAAGGTATATCTACATGCATCGTTATCCTCTACTTATGAGTCCATCAGGAAAACTCTCCGATACAAAACTAGACTAGATATGATGAACTTCGTGAATTTTTTTCCAAGTTATGATAGTTTTGCAAAAATTGACAACTTAGTGGATTAGAGAACCTTCTTTACTACCCTACAAAGTACGGTGTTCTGGAGGGGGCGAGGGTTTTCTGAAGGAACAGGAGGGTCTTCTAGAGGGGCGCGAGGGCACGCTAGGAAGATATGTTATTCATAGATGGCGGGAGGATGGATCTAGCAGACTACTTTCCCATAACATAGAAACCGGATCTCAAAGACCATTATTGGTTCCGAAAAGTGATACCTGAGGTGTGAGACGAACACGAGGACGTCCCAGTTTAAACTTCCAGTGCACTGACGCTCATTGTGTCTTGCTGTCAGCACGTCGTGACCTGCTGAGGAACATATTGTTGTAAGTGGTGATTCAAAACTTTGTGGGATGAAAGCTGAAACAGAGCTCCACCTAGATGTCTTCATCCATTGTTAGAAGACAGGAGACCTCGAGGATGATGCCTCACCAGAAATTTGAGGGACACGCCAATTGGGTCCGCGGCGTCATACATCTACCAGGCGGACAACGGATAATGACTTGTTCATTGGATGGTTCGCTGCGGGTATGGGACTTAAAGAGTGGGAAACAGATAGGAGACGACTGGCGGGACGGAGATAGTCCAGTGTACGCCCTAGCGTTGTCTCCGGATGGGAAGAAAGTGGCCAGCGGGAGTGAGGATGGCGGAGTGAGGTTGTGGAATATGGACACAGGCAAAGTCATCATGAAATGGATGGGATATACAAAGGCAGTGAATTCTGTCTGCTGGAGTGGAGACAGTCAGCGAGTCTTGAGCGGATTTCGCGATGGGACTGCAAGACAATGGGATGTAGAGAGCGGAGATGCATGCCTCGCACTAATCAAGGCCAACGAATACTACATCTGGGTAGGCGTCTACTCGCCAGACATGACTATGTTTGCGACTAGCGCTGGGACCAGACAGCGTGCCAAAATTTGGGATGCCAGGACAGGCAAGCTTGTCGCTGCTCTTGAAATTGATATGGTGTGTGCCTGGCTTGGACTCTGGATGGAAAAACGCTTATATCAGGGTTGCGCAGTGGCTCGATTAGTACATGGAGTACTACAACTTGGAAACAGACCGCAGTGTTGGCCGATAAATACGTATCCTATAGGCTTGGGTGTGTTGAATCCATTGCAATATCTCCGAATGGCCGCATCCTCGCGAGCGCATCACATGACGGCACAGCACGATTATGGAACCTCGACAACAACCAGCCCATCGGTTCACCCCTCCAGCATCCACATGTCGTGCGTTCTGTGTCGTTTTCGGCATATGGAAAGCTACTAGTCACTGGCTGCAGCGACAATAATGCGTACACTTGGGACGTTTCTGGGATGCTAAAAGAAGCTAGCCTTAGCAAACTTCTGTTGGACAAGTCGGTCCTTGCTGTACGTGACACTTTTCATGATCAGGTCCTATTTGCTGAGATCCTATCGCAACTTGCATGTTCTTAGCACCCTCAATCATGGGCATCGCGTGCGAGCACTCTTCGTGACCGACTTTTTTCTTTTTTCTACCCTGACGCCCACGATACGTCTTCGCGACCCCATCCTTTCCACTGGGTTCGATATCATTTCTCTGGCAGATCAACCGATGAATATATCGAGCTTCGCAAGCGTTCCTCAGCAGTGGTCGATGTTCCGTATGCCAAGGGCAAACGTGTATGTATATATGGAATACTTTACATACCATGGTCGATTCTATGTTTTCGTTGTTGTCAACAAGCCTTCACTGATCATGAAAGCGACACTTCTCAATAAACATGTTTACTACTGAAATAAATAAATAAACTTTTGCATTTGCGTGCTCCAGAAATGATGAATAGCTAGATTGTCACATCAAGTAGGTAGGTAGGTAGGTAGGTAGCGAATCAGTCTACTCAGCCGACAGAAACACTTGACTACAAGCTACCAATGTTTCTCAACACGTCTTGAAAGCGTGACATGCTTTCCAACCTCAGTACATGCGGGTAAAGTTAGTTAAAACTTCGCGAGATCCCCTCTCATGCCCATTACCTGCCGACCAGTTGATATCGAACCAATATTAGTCACCAGGAACTCTTTCCTAGCGAATTTCGAGACCTTTGTTTATTTCTTCTCCTCTGTATGAACGTCCAGCAAACAGCGGAGAAGGATCAGTCTGATTTCGAGCTCTAGATTCTCTCTAAAACGCAATGACATAACCAACGCGAGGATGCTCACTGGTATAGACCTTCGGAAGCTTCCCAACCGCACCCAGCACCTGACCAACGAAACGATCCGTTCTGCAGAGCGTAGGATTAATCTTGGTCCAAATACCAATCAGTCCTCCCGAAACTCAAACTGCAAGCTATTGTTCTCAGCGTGGAGGAAGACGATCCTGCTAGAAACGAGCTTGTACGCTCCCGGCCCTAAGTGTTTTTCGTCACGATTCCCGGACGAATCTTGACTTCCTGCCCTAGCCTGTGAGAATAGAATCACCAGTAACACTACCTTGAGGCTTGTTGACATCGAAGGAGATGAGATGGGGATCCAAAAGCAAAGTCACGGACAGTAATAGGTAGACGCTTTGCAACATATTCGTTGACAGCGTCGAAATCGTATTGTATTTCAGTTGCCAGTGCATATCGAAACGATGAGTGGCGACTCTACGACCGTGCCTGTTACAATTATTGATACAACATTGGATGATCCATGCCACCGAGGACCCACCCTTGACGAATGCAGCGATTGATATTTGGTGCTCAAGAGCTTGATCAAGTCAACGTTGTTCTGAAAAAATATTGATGTGCTCCGATGTCTGCGGCTGAGGGCATGTTTCGTTTACTGTGGTGGGAAGAAGATTAACGTCCATGGCGAGATCGAAAAGAATGCGTAAGGACAAGATCATCTGCAAGACATAGCAAGGGTAGTGAGACGCAATGTAAGTCAGCGTTGGACTCGCGAGTGCAAAGGGGTGGGGAGACCGCTGGAGGATGTACGAGCGCTAAAGAGTTAGATAGTTATTAGTGAACGTTTTAGATAAAGGGAATGTGATGATTTTGAGACGTTTAGACGAGAGTTATAGATATATCAAGGAGTGCGAGAGCGAGACTGCGTGACTAGATCTGATTTCCTGTCAGTATGGACTGTACATGGGCTACTTATACTGTTAGAATAGTAAGGGTCCTTATTGATGGCTAGGCCGAAATTAAATGCGAAAAACGCAGTCCGAAGAGAGAATTGTCGCGTCCGAGAAGGTAGGGTAGATATAACGCGAAAGAGTACGAAAACGAGCGAGCGGAGGTTTGAATGGGTATGGCTTGACAGGATAACGAGAGCGTGCATAGGTTTTGACAGTTTTTAGATGGCTCGGTTGCGAGCAGAGCGACGGGGACGAATAGAGAGACGCGAACGAGAGTTTTAGTGCTATAACGGCCGACAAGGACTTGGTGGTGGTGAGCGCCGGTGATGTGAGGTGGTAGCGGTGAGCGTTGATTCGGCTATTTCCGGCGACAAACGATTGGTCATCCTTACAGCAATTTGGTGTATGGACTGACAATAATCATGGGAGTTAAGACAGTGATCAGAAACGGACTTGGGCGCCAGTTGCACAGCCTGCTAGAAGCTGTGGAGCACGAAAATGTGCCAGCTCAAACTTCCATTGCACTTGTTGACCTAACACTCATGGTATCTTGGTCTCAGCACGTCGTGACCTGCTGAGGAACATATCGTTGTAAGTGATGATTTTGGACTTTTGTGAGATGAAAGCTAAAACGAAGCTCTGCCTAGATGTCTTCGCCCATCGTTGAAAGACAGGAGACCCCGGGGATGATGCCTCACCAGAAATTTGAGGGACACAACAGCTCGGTCTTCGGTGCCACACATCTACCAGGCGGACAACGGACAATGGCTGATTCATTGGACGGCTCGCTGCGAGTATGGAACTTGAAGAGTGGAAAACAGATAGGTAACGACTGGTGGGACGGAGATAGTTCAGTGTGCACCATAGCGTTGTCTCTGGACGGGAAGAAAGTGGTCAGCGGAAGTCAGGATGGCGGAGTGAGGTTGTGGGACATGGACACAGGCAAAGTCATTGTGAAATGGATGGAGCATACAAAGGCAGCGGTAGGTATCTGCTGGAGTGGAAACGGTCAGCGAGTCTTGAGCCGATCTGACGATGGGACTGCAAGACAATGGGATGTAGAGAGCGGAGAGGCGAACCTCATACCAATCAAGACAGGACACGAATACGTGTTGGCAGTGGTCCACTCGCCAGATGTGAGCATATTTGCAACTAGCAGATCCGAACAGCATGCCAAAATTTGGGATGGTAAGACAGGCAAGCTTGCCGCTACCGTGACTCTTGCAATTAATTTGGTGTGGTGCCTAGCTTGGACTCAGGATGGGAAAACGCTTATATCGATGGCTCGATTAGGACCGTCATGGAGTATTACCACTTGAGATCAGATTGCAGAGTTGCTAGTGGATAGGGACACTTCTTTGGTTGAATTCATTGCAATATCTCCGAATGGCCGCATCCTCACGAACGCATTTTTCGACAGCACAGCACGATTATGGAACCTCGACAACGACCAGCCCATCGGTTCGCCCCTCTACTAAGCAAATTGGGTGACTTCTGTGTCATTTTCGGCAGATGGAAAACTACTAGTCACTGGCTGCGTTGACCAAAATACGTATACATGGGACGTTCATGGGATACTAAAAGAAGCTGGTCCTTGTTGTACGTGACACTTTTATCATCAGGTCCTATCCTATCGCAATTGAACCTGTTCCTTCTAGGCTGATGCTACACCACATCCAGTCCGTCAGCCAATCATTGTCCCCCAGCGCCGGGTGCCCCATGGTTTTTTTGACCACTTACCAGATCGGGCTTAAGTATGCCATCAATGCCCAATCCATGACTGTTTTTCCTGACTTGCATGTTTTCAGCACGCATCGCATGCAAGCACCTTTCGTGGCCGATTTTCCTCTTTGTTCCACCCTGACGCCCACGATACGTCTTCGCAACCCCGTCCTTTCCACTGGATTCGAAATCGTCTCTCTGGGTGATCAACCGGTGAAGATATCGGGCTTCGCGAATGTCCCTCAGCAATAGTCGATATTCCGTATGCCAAGGGCAAACGTGTATGTTGTCTGTTTACTTCTCGAATATTCAAATATTCAAATCCCATCTCATACAGCACAGTGGAATGCATGTGCAAGAGAAAGACGAATGAAAACAATTCCATTGAAACCTGGGAACCCTACCGCAAGCACCTCACGTCCTCCCAATGGCAATACCACACAACATTCTAATGACGCTTCTCAAGCCCAGTCCTCTCGAGCGCACGCTGCTGTCTCCACTGCCACTGCACCTCCCGTCGTCACTAACACTACTCTAAACAACAATCCTCATGTCACAATCAGACATGCTGGACGCTGGACTCGTTTTTGGCTCTCCATATGCTGTTCCTCTTCTGAGTATGCTGACGGTCATAATGAGTCTAACCTGTTTATTTCTTCGTTTCTTAAAGATGTCCTCTGTCATCTCTTATAATTTTGTTGTGCTTCTACTGAGTATGCCCATGATCATCAGTAATATATTCCATCTGTTTTCTTGTCAAATGATATATATGTAGATCACTTCCGATCACATCAAGTAGGTAGTGAATCAGTCTACTGAGTCGACAGAAACACTTGCCTACAGGCTCTCAAAAGTGTGTGTCGCGTTGTGCTATGTACTAGCATCAGCGGGTTGAATTGTACTACAGAACGCTACAAAGCGTTCTGTAGTGAATTACGTTTTCCTGATGCTAGTAGTCCATGGGAGATACAGTTGCGGGCTAACTTGAAACACAAGAAAATGATTGTATCGAGCCGGCGTCGCGGTGGGGACGAATGACAGGGTGGGCGGCGGATGAGAAGATGCGCATGGTTCAACCAGTGCACTGACTCGTAATAAACATAACACACATACATGGTTAAGTTACACACACACGCATGCTGCATTAATGAAACGTGTGCATATGCAAAGTTTGCCGTAAGTTCGTTGCGCAGTTGCCAACCACGTGATCGAGTTCTGCCAATTATCTACCTCATTTTTGTCGATTCTCACTGGGATGCATTACCTATAAACCCACAGCCCTTTGTTCCGATCTTTTCAAGTTAGGTTGTATCGAAATCTGTGGCCACGACAACAACTCGGCTGACAGTTGGAGTTCAAAACTTCATGATCTAGTTTTTGCTATCATGAAGTTTGCACTTGGAACACAAGTACATCTATTGCTGTCCGACTGTCCCTTTGACCATATCCTGCCCACGCCTTATCATCGACTCCAACTCTACAGCTGCCAAGTATCTCGAAAGGCCCGAGCGTACTGTGTATGATTTCCATGCAGTCTGCTGCATTGCTGTGAAGATTTTAACATCACAGATGCGCAGCTAGCAGTGCTACATTCACGAAATCATACAGATGTAATCTGGTACTGAATCACTCAGGCTGTTCCCATGAAGTGCGACGCCTCCCAGGTAGTCTAGGGCCTCTGCAAGATTCATCAGTGCTTCAGCCTGATTTATTTCAGGTATTCAGCTTCATGATGCTTTCTCAGGACAAACATAGTCATTGACCATTTCTGCAGGGTTATTGCGTGTGGTAATTTGATACTGAGACATCACTGAATTGGGGTATGTGATGAGATGCGGTTGTATATTGACCACAGAATATCATAAACAAATTGGGCTACCCGCGACACTTTACCACAGGTCTGATCATCGGTGGGTTTGACCAAATCGGGAAGTTTACCCACTACCAGTCATCTATCTCATTGAAGTTCCCACTAGTAAAGAAGGCATCTGATGCCTCAGGACCCTCAGGCCCCATCTACCAACTCACACTCATCGTCTAAACCTATCTCATCATTCATCTCCGAGAAGGCTAAGTCGTTCATAACAGCTGTCATAAAGGATTCAGGAACACCGCAGCAGTGGACCGTGGTTGCGGCAGTTGCCATATTGATTAGTCCTAGCATCCCCGCAAGAAACCGATAGGAGAGGATGGGACTGACGGGACGTGTGCACACATGGACTATGGCATAACCGCACTGGCACAGTGGCATTGGTAGTTGTCTGTCTGAGCGGTCGAGATGGCTGGTGAGTGTGAGGTGGAACTCGCAATCGAACTTGATAGTTATCAGGGTGTGCCTCACAGCTACAACTCATGACAAAAATGGCCTTTTAGATAGGTAAACTTTCATCAGAGAACTTGTGAGTCTCCCCAGGGTGCTTTACGTTGATTGCAGTGGTTTTCCGATGCTTCTACACGCCTTGCATGACTTTATAACGAAAACATGATCATATATCGGCATAGATGACATCATCTGTGGCTCTCATGATTATACGGTAGCTAGTTGAATAGCCCGAAACATTGATCCCGTCAAATATCAGTATTACTACTAGTGGCTAAGTGTTACGCTCATACCTTTTTGCGCTCTGACCGGGACATTCCATTCGCCAGCTTTATGTGACTTATATCTGTACTATTAGTTGCTACTCTTCTGAAGTTCCTTCGACCTCCATCTCATCCTCCGAAGAAAATTCGAAACCAGTAGCAACTGCATGGCCCAAGTCGCAACAGCACATAGTTTCGCTAGCAGAAACATGATTCCCCTGATAACTGGTTTAGGAATATCATCTATGTATGATTGTGTTGTCGAGTACCTATCACCAGTCATATGCTAACAAAGGCCGACAGAACTTTCTCAATTTTGACCGCGCAAGTCTGGATCTATTTCTGGAGACATAGAATTCGATCTCAAGAGAACAGGCAAAGCAAAGCTCTGGTACGAATTTGCGTTGATATCAAAGACTAATCGCTGACAGTGCAAAATAGGTTGCCTTCATTTGGTAATTATACATGCAGTAGTTGATGGAAAGACTGACGTTTGCATTACAGGTTGATGCAAGCTGCTGAAATGTGAGTCCCCATAGAAAACGTATGTACAGGCTACTGGAAGTCCTGCTAGGACAATTACTATTCGGCTATCGACCGTTCATATGATGGAGTTCGATGATAGACCCCATTTCTATGGCTATATGTCGATGTTAGTATCGTCTGTGACTCATCAAGGCGTTTTCTGATAGAACGACAGCGACTGGGCACTTTACACTGCAATATGTGTGAGTGGGGCTTTTCTTCCCCTGGCCTCGAACCAATTAAACTCACTGGGGTTCCACAGTCTTTCACCATGTCCCTTGTGCATGGCGTCTTCATATATAGGGTCTTCAGACGTACGTGCTGCTGATATACTACAATTATACTTCTTTTTTATGCGTGCGTGAAGTTGAGAAGAGTCTCTATGGCAAACGGAGAATTACGTTCGTTCTGGTAGGCACTGCGTTTGGCTACTTCAAAAACAACAACTAATCGCGCCAATCAGATTGCATTTTGTATCATGGAGCAAGGTGCGGTACTTTATTTTGCAACGGATAGTCACTAGTAGCTAATCACAGAAAGATAGTTTTTGGTCTTCTTACTGCAATCTTCATGTAAGTCCGATTCCATCAATGTCATCCTGTTTCGTGTTTCTCAAATACGGGAAACAGTGCCAATCTTAAAGATAATTTTGACTACAATATCACAAGGATGAAGTGGTCTACCTCGGTCGCACTTGGTTGTTCAGCAGTCAATGATGCTCTCATCGCTGGAACTTTGAGCTACATTCTCTACAAACACAGCAAAGGCGTGTCGCCAAGGTGATTAATGAATTCGAGTATGAAACTGACCTGTATAATTGACCATCTTCGTGCTCAGAACTAGTCAAATGATCATGAAACTCATCAAATTCTGCTCGCAAACGGGTTTGATTACAACGCAAGTTCCTTGGTATTGACAGTAGGTATTTACTAACCGCTTCTTGTGTAGCGTGGCGGCATCCATCACCATTGCACTTGTGAGTGCTTTCTCTTGTGCATTAACTATGTCTCTGACTTCAATGTAGTGGGTGGCCTGCCGTTTCGAGATTTTCCATCTATACATGTGTATTCCTATTGGAGGCTGTGAGTGTCTTGTTGATATCAACTCAAGTAGACGGAATATTCTAACGTTTTGGCTTATCAGTATATGCCACATGTCTTCTCGCCAAGTGAGTCGTTCTCAGGGGTAATAGAAGAGACTACTGATATCTTGCTCAGCTTCATCGCTCGGGAATCCTACTTGCAGCCACAGACAGTCTACGAACCCGAGATCTCCGAAATCAGTCTCAGTTTTGGGCCTTTCACGCAAATGATTCATGTGGGCTTGCCAAACAATAATTCGGGATAACAGGAAACATTGGCAATGCAAGAAGGAATACGTTCCTCGAAAGTGTCTTCCTGTTAAGTCGAGTGGCCATATATGATAATCCTTTAGATATCATCTCGCGAAAGTCATGATAGTTTTGCAAAGAAATAGATAACTTGGCGGATTAGAGAACCCTGTTTACTACCCCACGACGTACGGTTTTCTGGAGGACGGGAGGGTCTTCTGAAGGGGCGCGAGAGCACGCTAGAAATATATGTTATCAATAGATGGCAGGAGGGTGGGTCTAGCAGACTACTTTCCCATAACATAGAAACCGGGTCTGGAAGACCATGAGTGTTTTTCGTTACGATCCCGGACAGATCTTTATGTCTTACCCTAACCCGTGAGAATGAAACCATCAGCAATACCACCTTTGAGCTCGCAAACCTTAGTACGAGATTTGTTGACATCGAAGGAATGGATGAGACGGGGATCGAAAAGCAAAGTCGCGGACAGGGATAGGTAGACGCTTTGTATTGTATTCGTTGACAGCGTCGATGTTGTACTTTGGTTGCATGTCGAAACGATGAGTGATGCCATGCCTGTTACGAGAATTAGTACAAGATTGGATGATGGATGCCACGGAAGACCGACCCTTAACAAATACAACAATTGATTTTTTTGTGCTCAAGAGCCTGATCAAGTCGACCTTGTTCTGCAAATTATTGATGCTTCCCAGCTTCATGATTTTAACCCTGGCCAAGTGCTCTGATGTCTGCGGCTAAGGGCATGTTTCGTTTCCTGCGATTAGAAAAAGAGCAGCATCCATGACAAGATCGAAAAGAATGCGTGAGGACGAGATCATCTGCAAGACATAGCAAAGGTTGTGAGGCGCAGTTTGGTGTGTGGACCGACAGTAAACAAGGGAGTTAGGATAGTGAAGTCGATGAGAAACAAGGCTTGGGCGCTTTAGTTGCACAGCCTGCTAGAAGCTGCGAAGCGAACACGTCAAAAGCCCAGTGCACTTTTGATCTACTCTTTGTGTCTTGGTATCAACACGTCGTGACCTGCTGAGGAACATATCGTTGTAAGTGATGATTTTGGACTTTACCAGATGAAAGCTGAAACGGAGCTCCGCCTAGATGTCTCTACCCATCGTTGGAAGACAGGAGATCAAGCCTCACCAGAAATTTGGGGGACACACCAGTCCGGTCCACGGCGCCATACATCTACCAGGCGGACAACGGATAATAACTTGTTCATCGGACGGCTCGCTGCGGGTATGGAACTTGAAGAATGGGAAACAGATAGGAGACAACTGGCGGGACGGAGATGGTGCAGTGTGCACCATAGCGTTGTCTCTGGACGGGAAGAAAGTGGTCAGTGGGAGTGAGGATGGAGGAGTGAGGTTGTGGGACATGGACACAGGCAAAATCATCATGAAATGGATGGGGCATACAAAACCAGTGGTTTCTGTCTGCTGGAGTGGAGACGGTCAACGAGTCTTGAGCGGATCTTACGATGGGACTGCAAGACAATGGAATGTAGGGAGCGGAGAGGCAAACCCTACACCAATCAAGACAGGGTACAAATCCGTGTTTGCAGTCGTCTACTCGCCAGACATGACCATGTTTGCAACCGGTGGATACGAACAATTTATCAAGATTTGGAATGCCAAGACTGGCAAGCTTGTTGCTACTCTTGAAGCAGCTGATTCGGTGTGGGGCCTGGCTTGGACTCGAGATGGAAAAACGCTTATATCAGGATCCCGCAATGGCTCAATTGGGACATGGAGTACTACAACTTGGAAACAGATCGCAGTGTTGGATGGGCACACTTGGGGTGTCGAAGCAATTGCAATATCTCCGAATGGCCGCATCCTCGCAAGCGCATCACATGACATGACAGCACGATTATGGAACCTGGAGAACAACCAACCCATCGGCTCGCCCCTCCAGCGTGTACATTTTGTGCGTTCTGTGTCATTTTCGGCAGATGGAAAGCTACTAGCCACTGGCTGCAGTGACAACAACGCGTATACATGGGACGTATGTGGGATACTAAAAGAAGCTGGGCTTAGCGAACTTCTGTTGGACAAGCCGGTCCTTGCTGTACGTGTCGCTTTTTCTGATCAGGTCTTATTTGCTGATGTCCTATGCAATTGAACCTATCAATTCTAGGCTGATGCTAAGCCTACACCACGTCCAGCCCGTCAGTCAATCATTATCCCCCAACGCCGGGTGCCCCATGGTTTTTTTGACGACTTACCAGATCGGGCTCACGTATGTCATTAATGTCAAATCCAGTTCAGTTTTTCCTGACTTGCATGTTCTCAGGTATCTCCACGACACCCTCAATCATGGGCATCGCATCTAAGCACTCTTCGTGATCGATTTTCCTCTTTATTCCACTCCGACGCCCACGATACGTCTTCGCGACCCCACCCTTTCCACTGGGTTCGAAATCACCTCTCTGCCAGTGGCAGACCAAGCAGTAAAGATATCGGGCCGCACGAGCGTCCCCCAGTAGTCGATGTTTCCCATTGTCAGGCCCAACGCGTATGTCACACTCTCCTTCTCGAGTATTCAAATCCCATCTCATACCACACAGAGATACGCATCAGCACACGAAAGGCGGAGGCCAATAATTCCCTTGAAATCGAAGAAGCCCACCTCACGTCCTCCTGATGGCAACACCACACAACAATCTAGTGGCACAACTCAGACTCAGTCATCTTCCAAATCGCATACTGCCGTTGCCACCTCCACCATACCTTCCGCCGTCACTAATACACCTTCAAACATCAATCCTCATGTAACATTGAGACATGTTGGACGCTGGACTCGCTTCTGGCTCCTCATTTGTTGCGCTTCTACTGAGTACACCCATGATCATCAATAATATATCTTGTTCGTTGAATCGTTTTCTTGTAGGAAATCTCTCGTCTCATCCTTCTAGAACATAAAATGAAGACATAAACATAAAGTTGTTCATACCACCGTTGATTCTGATTTCTGTCGTTGCCAACAAGCCTTCACTGATCAGGAAAGCGACCCTTCTCGATAAACATGTATACTAATAGTACTGAAATGAAAACACTTGCATTTGCGTGCTCTAGAAATGATACATAAGTAGATTGACTCCGGTCACATCCAGTAGATAGGGAGGAGACACTTGGCTACAAGCCGCCAATGCTTCTCAATACGTCTCAAAGAGTGCGACCTTTTCTCCAACCTCTGTGCATGCGGGCGAAGTCAGTTGAATCTTCGCAAGATCCTCTCACACTCAATACCCGCCCACCAGTCGATGTGACCCAATGTTAATCAGCAGGAGCTCGTTCTTAGTGAGTTTAAGACCCTTGTCTGTTTCTTCTCCTCTATACGAACGCCCAGCAAACAGCCAGAGACGAAACGAACATATCTTTAAAACGCGATAGCATATCGAAACCGAGAATGCTCACCAGCATAGAACTTTGGGAGTTTCCCAATCGCACCCAGCACTTGACCAACAAGACGATCTGCTCTGCACAACGTAAAATTCATCTTGGTCCGAATACCGATCAGCCCTCCTGGAACTGCAAGTGATTGTTCTCGGCGTGCAGGGAGACAGTCCCGCTGAAAATGCGGTTCTGGCCCTGAGTGTCTTTTGCCAAATGACTCTTGATTTCTTGTCCTAGCTCGTAGGATGTCTGCGAGGCCAGAACACCACTTTTGAGCTCATCCACCTCTGCACCAGGTTTGGTGACATCGAAGGAATGAACAGCGATGAAACGAGGATCGGAAGCAGAGTCGCGGACTGGGATGGGTATACATTTTACATTGTATTCGTTGACTGCGCGAGAGTTGTATTTCGGTTGTGAACGATGGTTGACGACAACCATTGTGCCTGTTACAAGAATTACTACAACATTGGAAGATTCATGCCACCGAGAACCCACCCTTGACGAAAACCAAAATAATGTATCCAGCTCCTGCGAAGCACGAGAATTTGGGGACAATGCCTTACCGAGGGATCGGGGTAAAGCAAGCCACCCCCATCACCGGCATCCTACACCTGCTCGGTGGACAGCAGCTCATCACCTATTCACAGGGACATGGAGAGCAAGTGCTGGACGGGGGCGCGCTGCCAGACTTGGAGGGATTCCGGATGATGAAATTCGACACAGCCACTTGGACTGTTCTTGACGAGCGCGGGTCAGTTCCTTTCTTGATTGGATTTCCCTATTTCCCAATGGGCGCTTCTTTGCAACTGCATCATACCTCAGCAGGACAGTGCAACTATGGAATATCAAAACCAATCAACCCATCGGAACACCACTTCACCATGAACACACCGTGTACTCTGGGAAATTTTCTGCAGATGGAAAGTTCCTCTTCACCAAGTGCCAGGACAAGGATGAGGCGCACACGGTTTGTTAACTGTCTGCTGGTGTACGGATGGTCCGAATGACCCCCGAGTCATGAGTGGATCCTGGGATGTGACGACAAAAGTATGGGAAGTCAAATCATTGTTGAAAGAGTAACTAGGGCGTTTGGACAGATGACTGCTAGTACTGACCTGATAGCAGATTCGGATTGATCATCTTCCTTGAACGTTTCGTTAGGCTATTCTTGATAACGAGGAAAGTCATTATGATAAGCCCGACGAAGCCTAAGGGCTACTTGGTGAGTAGTAACTAACATACATGCAGTGAAACCTCTATTTATCCTGCATTTCATTCCGACACCTCAGTTCACGAATACGCTCGAGGTTTTTAGCAACTTGTTCCCTGTGTGCCTCGATTGTCGAACATGTAAACCTCATACCACGATATCTCGGCTGAGTACCCCCGAGTGCGATTCTCTGCGTGTCCAGCATCGAAATCCACTGTATCCCATCCAGTACTCCTAATTCCTCCAGCCATTGCCGTACTGCCAAATCGTTCTCTGTCTCCGTGAGGGGGCCCGGGTCGGTGTCCTCGATGTGGAGGAACGTAGACACGAACAGGATACCCTCGATGTCAGTTTCAGGGGATATTATTCCTGCTACCTTGACATTGAGTCGCCCATTAGTGGCCAGCCAATCGTTGAAGGGCCACTCCATGTGCTGGTCATCCCAGTCAGCGAAGCCCTGCCCTTGCCTGATGTCAATGGCGAGTTGTTCGGCAATTTTGCGAGCGGTGGAATGTTCCATGAAATAACCACCCAGCCTAAACCGCGGCATTATATCGCTGAATGGGGTATCTTCAGATGAAACCAGTGAGTTTGCTATCCAAGTAAAACTCACTCGCTGATGTGAAGGGACGATCACAAATCCAGTATTAAAAGAACTGAGAAATAGCTGAGCTTGTAGATAATTGGGAACAGTGAGCTTGCAAGGGATTCTGGAGTGTTCACCGGCTGCAGAAAATAGCGATAAGTTCGAGCTAAGCTTGTCCAAACATTGTGATACTTATATGTGTACACAGTTCCGCGTCACCTTGATATTCGGATTCCGCATATATATTGTTCGCCCCTCCAGCACAAGAAAGTCCGACGCAGAAAAGGTTGAGAACGGACAAAACAAAAATAAATAACAGCCACATACATAGGATGCGCATATATGGACTCAAGTTTCACAGACAGCTTTTCTAGCGATCATATATAGAAAAGGTTGGAATATCAAGTCAGACATATAAAGCCATGTATAACGTCGGAAAACCATCGCAATCAACGTAAAGCACCCTGGGGAGACTAACGAGTTCTCTGATGCGCCACTGCCAAAGAAGGCATCTCAAGTCTCAAGATCTCATCATCCATCTCCGAGAAGGCCAAGTCATTCAAAAAAGCTGTTGCAAAGGGTGCTGACTTCTAATGCTTTGGCATACACTCTTGTTCATGCAGTCCCTGCTGTGTTATCCAAAACCCGTACTACCCGTGGAGGGTACGGTGTTGACTTTCCGATCTGTGCGGGATCATAGCGATGACAGCTAGTCAGAATTTAGAAATTCGAATGTGACTCGTTCTTGATAGTATTGTACTAATCTGCCAGACGAATAGCAGATGAGACTCGTTCAAGCAATAGTTCGCTTCGGGCGTGGAATTGAAAGGGCAGGAACATCTGGAGTCGAGCGGTCGAGATGGCTGGTGAGTGTGAAGTGGATCTCGCGATCGAACTTGAAAGTATAATTGGAGCTGATCGTATAAAAAATTCATTGATTATGACCAAGGGTGGTGACACAATTCATTATTCATTGACAAAAATAGGCTTATGGATCCATAGGTAAACAGTGACGGTAGCTAGTTGAACAGCTTGAATCATTGATCTCAGTACTTGTGCTCTGGCCGGAACATTCCATTCGCCAGCTTTATGCGGCTTGTACCTGTACTATTAGTTGCTAACTTACACACGCTTGTATGGCTACTCTTCTAAAGTTCCTTCGACTCCTCCAAAAAAAATCCAGAAACCAGCAGCAACTGCATTCGCGCAATGGCCCAAGTCGCGGCGGCACATGGTTTCGCTACCAAAAATATAGTTCCCCTGATAACTGGTTTTGGTATATCATCTATGTATGATTATATTACCGAGAACCTATCGGCGCCAGTCATATGCTAATGAAGGCCCACAGAACTTTCTTGATTTTGACCGCGCAAGTCTGGATTTATTTCTGGAGACGTAGAATTCGATCTCGGGAGAACAGGCGGAGCAAAGCTCTGGTACGAATTTGCGTTGCATATCACAGACTCATCGCTGACAGCGCAAAAACAGATTGCCTTCATCTGGTAATTATATGTGCAGCAGTTGACCGGAAAAACTGACGTTGCGTTACAGGTTAATGCAAGCTGCTCAAATGTGAGTCCCCATAGAAAACGTATGTACAGGCTACTGAAACTCTTGCTAGTGCAATTACTACTCGGCTATCGTCCATCCATACGATGGAGTTGGATGATACACCCCGTTTCTATGGCTATATGGCGACGTTAGTATCGTCGGTGACTCATCAAGAGCGTTTTCTGACAGAACGACAGCGAGTGGGCACTTTACACCGCAATATGCGTGAGTGGGGCTTCTCTTCCCCCGGTCTCGAACCAATCAAGCTCACTGTCGTTCCACAGTCCTTCACCACGTCCCTTGTGCATGGCGTCTTCATATCTAGGGTTTTCAGTCGTACGTGCTGCTGACGTACTACAATTATAATTCTTTTTGATGCGCACGTGAAGTTGAGAAGAGTCTCTATGGTAAACGGAGAATTACGTTCGTTCTGGTAGGCGCTGCGTTTGGCTACTTCAAAAACAACAACTAATCGTGCCGATCAGATTACATTTTGTGTCATGGAGCAAGGTGCGGCACTGTATCCTGCAACGGATGATCGCTACCTAATCAGATAAAAATAGCTTTTGGCCTTCTTAGTGCAGTCTTCATGTAAGTCCAATTCCATCAATATCATCCTGTTTGGTGTTTCTCAAATACGGGATACAGTGCTAATCTCAGTGATCATTTTGACTACAATGTCATGATTATTGTAAGTTTGTTCTACCCTTGACCAGGATGTTGGCAACTCACAAGGATGAAGTGGTCTATCTCGATCTCGCTTGGTTGTTCAGCAATCAGTGATGTTCTTATCGCTGGAACTTTGGTCTATATTCTCTGCAAATACAGGACCGGATCTCCAGGGTGATTAATCAGTTGGAGTATGAAATCAACCTGTATGATTGACCATCTTCGTGCTTAGAACTAATCAAATGGTCATGAGACTCATCGTATTCTGCTCGCAAACGGGTTTGATTACAACGCAAGTTCCTTGGTATTGACAGTGGGTATTTACTCACCGCTTCCTGTGTAGCGTGGCGGCATCCATCACCATTGCGCTTGTGAGTGCTTCATCTCATGCATCAACTATGTCTCTGACTTAGATGTAGTGGGTGGCTTGCCGTTTCGAGATTTTTCATCTTTTTATGTGTATTCCTGTTGGAGGATGTGAGTTATCAACTCAAGTACACGGAATGCTTTGACGTCCTGGCTTGTCAGTATATTCTACATGTCTTCTCGCCAAGTGAGTCGTTCTCGGGGGTAACAGAAGAAACTACTGATATCTTGCTCAGCCTCATCGCTCGGGAATCCTACCTACAGCCACAGACAGACCACGAACCCGAGATTGCCGAAATCAGTCTCAGTTTTGGACCTTTCACGCAAGTGATTCATGTGGGCTTGCCAAACAATGACTCCGGGCAACAGGAAACATTGGCAATGCAAGAAGGAACGCATTCCTCGAAAGCGTCTTCCTCTTAAGTTGAGCGGCTATACATATCGTACGTATGGGTTAAGAAGTTGTTCAATATCCACTGTATTTACATTCATCGAGGGTCGCAGTCAGACCATTGAAAGGAACACATATCATTTCCTGATTCTTGACAATGCCTCCGTCCTTCTAGACTACTATGAGATATATTTCCGTCGGAATGCCACCGTGCACAAATCCTGCGTTCAAAATTAAATTCACTGAAGACATGTTATAATGAAGACGATAAGCATAATCGGCTAGAATGTGGCAGCGCAGTCATATACCTACATATATCGTTATCCTCTACTTAAGACCGATGATTATGATGGCTGCATTTGGTGTGAGCCGCATGAATTGCGTTGTCAAAACAATATGAACGAGACTGATCTTAAGCGACGACGCATGTTTGATGAGGCGCCTCTCGTTAAGCATTTCAGGCTAGCGCAAAAAGTCTCTTATATGAGAAGTAGAACAAATAATTTTTCTCGCTATCTGTACCATGGGTGAGCAAATATTTCGTCAGTGGCGACGTCTTGGTACCATGGGCTGGATGAATACTTGATTGGCAAGATCACATCAGTAGTACACATAACGGTTACTGATTATGGACAAAACGAGCGCTTGGTACTGTACACGTGTATTCTAGAGCTCAATGATATACTGGCACCTAGTCACTGTCCCAGTAGTTCATTTGTAACACAGCCTCCAAGAACAGTGGCGATGACGAATACTGGAAGCGTTTTAAAGTCCAACCAGAGCAAGGCGTAGGTATGGTTTGGTGTTAACGATTCCGTATGCAGAATTCGCAAGGCATTGAGCTGAGTGCGGCAGTAAGAGATCGAGTTCGACTAGGACACAATTCGGTTCTGAGATGATAGGGTCGATTATGGGATCAAGGGCTGGCCATCCCATCAAGTTTCAGCCATCAAGTCGAGTTTCCTATGGGATCGCTCCCAGCCATACTGTCAGAGCCAGGTTTCCAAAACCGATGAACTTAGAAACGTGGACCAGGCCAGGAGGGGACACTTCGGACCAGGAGTTGTTGAGAATGATAGTGTCAATGAACGAGTCGAGAGTAGTACAGAGAATCATGGAGGCACGAGGACGGTCCAACGGAGCTAGATAACAGACAATTAGCTATTCCTCGTACTTAAATGGCTAGAATCTTGACTCACTCTGCCGACACGTACCTCATGTACTTTGAGAACCAGAAATGAACTGTTTCAGAATAGGATGATCAATATTATCAAGGTTAGGAATGGAGCAGGGTCGCAGGACAATGATAAGGCTGTGAGCTTCGGTGTCAGCTGCGGACAACAAAAATGAATGGAAGAACCAAATTGAAGTTAGCTTTGAATTCGGTTCGCGATGCTACTTACATACTTGAACATGAGGCTGAACTCGGTTACCCCACCGAACCAGTATCTAGTAGTTTGACTGGGACGTAAATGTCAGTTCGGGATAAATGACTAAAGTAATGACCGTATCGATTGACTTTGAATGCAAAAACTAGTAGTAATAGACTTGAGAGACCAATTCATCAGTGCAGCTACTACTAAAATTGAATACAGTCCCAACCTTTGCGGTGGAGAACAATGGAAAGAAGTGTAGACTGAGAGTGGCTAAGCGCTACATGACCAGTCGTGATACATGAATGGAACCGTATGTCATTCGATCAGTGGTCTGACTCGGACATCAGTGAGAATAGAAGAAGTTGTCGACATGTACCTCGCACTGGAAGGAGATTGACAGAATATGTACAAATTGCCAATGTTAGTATGTCTCGGTGGGATCGGGACATTTCGCAATGAGGCCAGGTAATGCTACTTCCTTGATGGAATACTGTAGAAGCTAGAATTATGATATGTCACCGCAAAGAAAGTAAAAGGTGAAACAGACCAAAAACCAATAGGTCTTGAACTCGGATGCAGAAACACTTGGAACTTGACAAGTTGTTGCCAGCGTGTCCAATGGGATCCGATGAGATTAAGAGTCATAGAAATCCTGATATTCGTCTATCAATCATATGATATACCATTGTACCATGGAAGGAGGATTACTGGTATGTTCCGACCAAACAAAATTGGTTGAAAACAATATTGGCCATATCAGGCTAAGCGAATTAGTTGAATGTCCGCACAGCTACATTGAACTCAAACTTCACCACAACTTCGACGGAACGGTTCATAACCTCTCGTGACCTGCTCGTGACGCAGCCCATACTGTCATATTGATATATCCAAACTGGCTTATAAGCCAAAAACTCCCATACATCTTTCAGTCTAGCCATCCATTGTCCAGGTTGATACATCCTTGAGTGGATCCCAGCAGTAGCTTTTATATACATTATTCCCAGCATATTTTCGCATTTTTGGCTACCTACCTCTCCATGGTATTCCCACACTTCATAGCTCCGCATTTTGGGCCACCTACTGTGGGAATTTCCCCACAACACCAAAAACATCGCCCAATTTGGGCATCTCCACAATATCAATTATTCCCACACCCTTCCTACTTCATTGCAGCTTCACCACCACACCACAATAGGTCCCCCTTCATATATAAGTAGTAGTTTAGTTTATATATATATAGCATAATATAATAGACCGCTTTTTTTCCTCATTTGTATGCCTGCTCCTCCTCCAGAGGCAATTCAACATATGGTAGGGTATAGAACACTTTCGCACTTTTGCCCCTTTGGCAGGGAAGTGTTCTAGGGCATTCAGAACATGATTAGTAGTATATATGAATATAATCCCATCTTTCTTTGACCCCATGAAGCACCCTACATCAATAGGTACAGGGTATGTATAGGAAAACACAAAATAGGTTCGCATTTTTTGGTTTCTAGCTATATGCACTTGGAAAAATTGTCCCCAACATCTATTCAATAGTAGGAAGAATGTATCAGGAGCTCAGGACCATAGTGAAAGATCTTGTTGTGTAGTGCATCACTCCTCTCCTGGTGGTTTACCTTCTGTGAAATTTTTTCCTGTAGGTCCGGACCTTAATTGGGGCAGGGAGTTTATTTCAATGTATATCTGGAGTAGATGTATCATATAGGTAGCCCAGGACACACATGATTTACTTCTGCAGGAACAAAATGATAGAAAATCGCATTTTTGACATTTTTGATGTTTTTCAGTATCATACCCTTGCATCTATGGTTCAACCTGTTTATATATCATCAGTAGTACATTCAAATATGTGTCTCAGGTTAAGGATTAGCTAGATATAGGGCGGAAAATTAAGATATAATGTAAAAGGGATGTTCTATTGATTAAAAGCCTATATAATAACAAAGCCTCTGATAAGTGATCAGAGACCTGGAATACCTCCCATATATGTCCCTCATTATATGATCAAACATTTAGAAAGATCCATGAATGATTGACTGAATGACAGGCAAAATGACATATGTGTAAAATGTGACAATTGGCATTTTTTGATACAATGTCACATTTATAGCTGATACAGGTCGAAGATTTCATTAAAATTATGTAGGATATATAATAAACTACCTAAGGAACCTATGGTGACTACTGCCCTGAGGGTAGAGGATGGGTGGAAGGGATGTAGTGTAAATATATGTTGACCTAGCATTAAACTCCCTCTACTGCTCAACTAACTATTTTCGATGTTTTGGGTCTTTGAACTTTCTCACACTCAATTTCTTATCTATTTCACTTCCTCAGCATTTAATTCTAGTTGGATTGTTCTGTAAATTTGTGAATATGATCCTGAATATATTGTGAATGTACTCCAAGTTTCTGATTATCAAATTTCAATGTTTTGAAGGTATTGATCCCTTATCAGTAGAAATAGCAAGCATATGCAGTATCTTAAACCTACAACCTATTTTGAACTGATCTTTGTCATTAAAGTAAGTATATATACTATTCTAATGATATATGAACAGGTTGAACCATAGATGCAAGGGTATGATACTGAAAAACATCAAAAATGTCAAAAATGCGATTTTCTATCATTTTGTTCCTGCAGAAGTAAATCATGTGTGTCCTGGGCTACCTATATGATACATCTACTCCAGATATACATTGAAATAAACTCCCTGCCCCAATTAAGGTCCGGACCTACAGGAAAAAATTTCACAGAAGGTAAACCACCAGGAGAGGAGTGATGCACTACACAACAAGATCTTTCACTATGGTCCTGAGCTCCTGATACATTCTTCCTACTATTGAATAGATGTTGGGGACAATTTTTCCAAGTGCATATAGCTAGAAACCAAAAAATGCGAACCTATTTTGTGTTTTCCTATACATACCCTGTACCTATTGATGTAGGGTGCTTCATGGGGTCAAAGAAAGATGGGATTATATTCATATATACTACTAATCATGTTCTGAATGCCCTAGAACACTTCCCTGCCAAAGGGGCAAAAGTGCGAAAGTGTTCTATACCCTACCATATGTTGAATTGCCTCTGGAGGAGGAGCAGGCATACAAATGAGGAAAAAAAGCGGTCTATTATATTATGCTATATATATATAAACTAAACTACTACTTATATATGAAGGGGGACCTATTGTGGTGTGGTGGTGAAGCTGCAATGAAGTAGGAAGGGTGTGGGAATAATTGATATTGTGGAGATGCCCAAATTGGGCGATGTTTTTGGTGTTGTGGGGAAATTCCCACAGTAGGTGGCCCAAAATGCGGAGCTATGAAGTGTGGGAATACCATGGAGAGGTAGGTAGCCAAAAATGCGAAAATATGCTGGGAATAATGTATATAAAAGCTACTGCTGGGATCCACTCAAGGATGTATCAACCTGGACAATGGATGGCTAGACTGAAAGATGTATGGGAGTTTTTGGCTTATAAGCCAGTTTGGATATATCAATATGACAGTATGGGCTGCT
>MU172311.1:101191-164637 GCA_016695485.1 Suillus hirtellus | reverse complement strand
GTGCTAAGTTCCCAAAGGGCGACACTATTTGAGTTGGTGCTCGTAAACACGTGACGAAACCATGCGAGTTGCCAAATCGAGGTTAAGCAAGCTAAGCGCAAACCACATGGCCTTTAGCGCAATACGCGAAATACGCGAAAGCCACACGAGCGCCCGAACGTTCCCGAAACCGTCGCGCTTTACTTCTTAGATTTCAAAATTCTGGCTGGGTGTAATCACCACGGCGGGCCGGAAAGTTGATACCGTACCCTCCACGGGTACGGGTACACACTGACCCGTAAATATCACGGGTTCTAGATAACACCGCAAGTACATGAACAAGAAGAGTATATGCCAAAGTCTTAGCACCTTTTGCGACAGCCTTTTTGAGCGACTTGGCCTTCTCGTGGACGACGAGATAGACTGAGATGATATCTCAGTGTGACTTGGTAGATGAGGCATTGGACGCCTTCTTTGGGAGCTTCAATTTTATTTTCATGGAAAGACGACTCGAGATGGACTTGATACTGGTCTCGAGTTTTTGCCTTGGCTTTATGGTAGTGACTCGAGCTTCTCTGTAGCAATGTGTCAGCTCGGTAAATTATTAGGATGATTCATGGGGAGGAAAAAAACAGTAGAGCCATTGAGTTGTTCTCAGAGAGCACGGTCACGGGTTAAACTTCCCGATTCGGTAGGTCACAATAATACCACCGCCGACCCGCGGTAAAGCTTAAAGGGTCGTGGTATGCTCAAGGGTACAACTACATGCGTAGTTATACTAGGTGGCTTACTAGCCTTTTGGCGTAATAATTGAGTGACAGTCTCGAGTAAGTTACATTGTGCAGCTGAAGCGCCTCTAGGTTGTTTATGATCATGAATTGCATTCCGTGGTCAATATACGCATCTCATCACATACCTCAATTCGCTGATGTCTCAGCATGAAATCACCGCACGTGAATCTCGTGGCATAGCTTCGATGTATTATGACAACCCTCCAGAAATGGTCAAGACTGTGTCTGTCCTGAGAAAGCATCACGGAGCCAAACACCTAAAATAGCTGAG
This sequence comes from Suillus hirtellus, assembly GCA_016695485.1. Classification (NCBI taxonomy): domain Eukaryota; kingdom Fungi; phylum Basidiomycota; class Agaricomycetes; order Boletales; family Suillaceae; genus Suillus; species Suillus hirtellus. The sequence continues at coordinate 163,596 of MU172311.1, read as the reverse complement.
GCTGAAGCGCTGATGCTGCTGTAGACAATGACACCCTCAGTCCGACAATCGGGTCTGCAATACCCGGGAGGCGTCACACTTCTTGGGAACAGTGAATCGGTACCGTATTACATCTGTATCATTTCATGAATAACGTAGTATTGCTCAGCTGAGTGTCTGTATCATTAAAATCTTCACAGCAACGCTGCGGACTGCGTGGACATCATACAGTACGCCAGGGCCTTTCGAGATACTTGACGGCTGTAGAGTTGGAGTCGATGATATGGCGTGGGCAGGGCGCGGGTAGGATATGGCCAAAGGGACAGTCAGACAGCAATGGATGTGTTTGTGTTTCAAGTGCAAACTTCACGATAGTAAAAACTAGATCGTGAAATTGGGAACTCCAACTGTTAGCCGAATTGTCGCTGTGGCTGCAGATCTCGATACAACATGACTTGAAAAGATTGACCAGAAAGTTGACTGACGTCGGTTGATCCGAGCTCGAGGAACAAAGGGTTGTCTGTTTTTTTTTTTGAATGGAAACAGTGAGATTGAACAAATAGTAGTCGGACCGAACGCGGCGGGCACAGCGTTAAATGTCCATGCCATGTAACAAGATAGATAGCTGGACATCGCATTCAACCATATGCATCAATATACCTTGATGATCGGAACGCGATGTAAGCATTAAACTGCAAATAATGGGAGTGAGGTTGCGGTCCGGGTGAAGAGACAAAACAACAACAACAACAAATACGAAGAGCTTGTCGACTCGTAACGTTACGGCGCACACTCGAGCTTGCAATCATCGCGCACAAAGAATCACTATTTTCCGCACCTACTCATTTATCTGGTGATCAAGTTTATTCTGTGAAACAAAGGGATGTGGACGTTTTGTACTAGTAAGTGCATAAACCAAAGGGTTGCGCGAGTCCATCAAGGATGAGCGACTGATCTCTGTCTACACCATGAAGTACACATTCCAAGGCCTCTCATGAGAGTCATCCATAGCAAGCTAATTCTCTCGTCACTCTTCTAGACGAGTCGACGATCACAAGGCTTTCCGAGCTGTGGTGGTACATCTTGTCATCGTGAAAGTGAACCTTGCATGTTCGATAGGGAACACTCAGTCGTGACGATGCTTTCTTGAGGGCTGTCGTCTTTTTGTCCAGTATCTTTACATGCAGATTCTGCACGTGTAACCCAATTTCCCCCAACATGGCGGGCAGGGCTTGGATTCAGGCGTAAGATGCAGCAGCATGCTTTCGTTCAAGGCTCCCGGGCCCATCTTTGCCGATGAATAACCGCTCCTAATTGCAGACCGACGTATTACTCAGTGCTGAGCGCTAGAGCCTGAGGATGCGAAGCTAGTTGATCTCAATCACCTTCGCTATTAAAGTAAGCAACACTGATGCCTACATAGACAATGGTCCGCGCTATACATTTAAAATAAAATAAAAACATAGTCCAACACACATTCACTCAGGAACGAGTTGGTTTCGGAACTTCTGTGATGTAGCCCTCCTGATCCTCATTCGAGATATCTTCGAGCGATCGCTGTTTCGTCTCGGGAATGAGAAGTGTAGAGAAGACACCGGTCAACATGAACAGAGCGAGGATCTCCATGCTACGAAATCGAATTTAGCTTCTGAACGCAAATCGGAGAATGTTCGTGCCAACTCACATGTGTGGCACGAATTTGTTCGTGCCGCCGATGTTGATAAGCTGAGCGAAGCCGACCTGGGAAATGACAGCTCCGAGCTTGCCAGTCGCAGCAGAGATACCGTAGCCTGTCGAACGGTAACGAGTAGGGAAAGCCTCTCCAGGAATCACGAAAGTGGTGGTATTAGGGCCAAAGTTTTGGAAGAAGTTGGTGAGGCAGTACAAGAAGACAAATGCATTTCTGCTTGAGGTGGTAGCATCCAATGCATTATAAGCGAAGCCTGCACAGTAATTGTCAGTCCCACGAACGTGATCATAGCGGTGAAGTGTACAGACCCATAATGATGAACAGGATGGTGAGTATAATAAAGCCCATCAATTGGATGGGCTTGCGGCCCCAGGAGTCGATGAAAAGGAAAGATACCCAATACCCTGGAATCAAGCCCGCCACGGAGAGGATAAGGTTACCAACACAAATGTTGTATAGGTTCTGATAAACATAAAGTGACGTAGTTTTGTTACCGGTGGGACTGCCAAAGTTGATTGCAGTTAAGATGATTGAGCTGTTCAAGCCGAGGCCGTAGAAAGCGATCTGAATGTGAACATTAATTTACGACCTCAAAAGAGCCAAATTGGGACTTACATCGAGAGCGAACCAGGAGTAGGAGGTACCGATCAGGACTTTCAAGTTCTTCCACTGGCTGAAGTATGCAGCAAAGTCTGCGCGGGTTGCTGCCGGAGCTGTGACAAGCTGCGCCGGAGCATTGACATCCGTAACGTTATTCTCATTGAATACATTGGTGATATCTTCAGTGGCCTGTGCGACATTACGCTCGACATCCATGGTGAAACGAGGGGTTTCAGGAATAGTGAGACGGAAGTAAAGTGCAACAACACCGGGGATGCATCCAAGGCCAATCAAGAGACGCCAGGCATAATCGACAGGAACGATGCAAGGGAATGGGGAACTGAGGATTTCACTCTTGTATGCTTGGACGACGATGATACCGATGAGAGCAGCAGCTGCGCTCAGGATACGTTATTAAAATCATTTTAGGATAAACATATCAACTGACTGAATTGACCCCATCCTTGTGCGGCAAACACAGCAGTCATGAGACGACCACGTGAACGTGTAGCGGCGAATTCTGAGGAAATGATGGCACTCATAGGGTAATCGCCACCAATACCGACACCCATCTATAGACAGAGAGTTGAGTCACAGACGTTGAAAAAGTTCTTCGCACTTACGATGAAACGCCAGACAATAATTACACCGAGAACGTTCACTGCTGGGGCCTGGCCTGCGAGCGCCTGACCGAAAGTCGCAATAATCATGACCATGAGCTCAACGCCGTCTATCATACATTGGTTAATGAAGGTGATTAACTTGGACATGAAATAGCACTGACACATCCTCTTACGGCCCACAAGATCTGCGAGCCATCCGAAAAGGAGTTGACCGACCAAGTTGCCAACAGGAGTTGCTACCTTGACACCCAAAGATTGGTTTGTATTGAGCTGATTACCTTCGGATAATTTAACACAACAACAACGGATAAATGGGGCTGCATGCTCACCTGTGTGACCGTAGACGTAGCCCAACATTGTGGCAGCGATGTTGATGGCAAATATATCGTAGCTGGCGGCAAGTGAGAGGGAGTGACAGACACAGGATGTAGAAACTTACGCGTCGGTAAAGAAACCTACACTGGCAACCAAACCAACCTTGACATGGAACCACCTAGTAGGGGTGAAATGAATTTCTGCAGAATTTCTGTTGAATATTTTATGAAACTCACGAGAAGGGCGCATTGTCAATTTCTTCCAGAGCAGCACGGCGGCGCTCATCAAGTGTCAGCGTACCCTGCGCCTTCTCAGGCTCATCATGGTGCGATCCATGGCTGGATGATTGGTAAGGATTTGTGGCCATTGCGAATCACGGATGATAAGGACCTTGATATTATGGGGAAAGCCTGCAGCTGGTATCTACCTGCATTGACATTTATACCGCATGGACGATGCTCACTGGATTCTCAGGCCTAGACCAAGAAGAGTGACCGTATCCGCCCCATCAGGCCCGCCTTTGTAATTGCGGCCGGCCTCTATGTGGACACCGCCATTCTTAGGCGGGCACGTTCGTACGTCTGTAGCCAATAGTGACTAGTCTTCGAAGACAGGTACACCATCAAAGTTTATGACTAGATAAGGCCGTGCGAGAACCTCCGGGCGCCTGTGTAGAGCTGTGTAGTCACGTTGGCCGATCTGCATAAGGTATGTCTCCGGCCGGATGTCAGTAAAACGTTTGCTTGAAGAGGCTCGGATCAGCGAATTACTACCGCAGTACACTGCAAGGATGAACCGATAATTACCTTGATCATGCCCCATTCAGATTTTACAGCGTTCATGCAGAGTTTGCACCATGCACTACTATAACCCTTGTGTCAGGCTTTCGAAAAGCTTGAACGTTTGTGAACACCGCCAAGTTTTCCACGTGACAACCGTAATTCGCGTGACACTATTCGTTCGACTTGCGTTTCAATGGCTCTCCGTTGCATATTTATTTGATACCTGGCCAAGTCCTTCCCGCGCATGTTTCCCTCGCCTCCTTTCTTTGCCAAGGTGCGTATTTGTAGCGCTATATATGTCACCGTGGTCGATGTGCTTAATGACTACTGCCAGTCTAATTTGCCCGCTCTTGTCGTCACGGAAGCTGCTCGCCAACTTCCTGCAGATTTTGCTCCGAAGCCTAAGCATACGTACTCATTCAGAATCTGTCAAATCCCTTCAAGCTTCCCACTTCTGTCACTTACGTGCCGAGTTGGGTGCTGCACCCAATGAGGCTGTTGTTTCTATTTTATCAAACGTCTGCTGCCAGGCTCTGTCTCCTGTCTGTGTGTAATCTCATGCTACATCGAGATGCCGTGTGGAGAGGTTGTCGCGACTGCTCTGCATCGTCCGCATAAATATTTCCTTGCCGACCCAGACCTTATACCGAACCATGAACCAGATCATAGTACGACCTGTTGACCAGACGTCCTTAGCCCTCGGACTTGACCCGCGTCAGCCGTTGTCATGGGCTTTGAAGTTTGCTAGCTCCGCATGAGGCAGAAGTTTGGATACCTTGCATGATGTACTGCCTTCCTGTTTGGTTGAGTTCTCGTGTATGGTTGAATGTATAGCGAGCTGTGGTATACACTTCTTCATCTTCGTTCGTCGTATAATTTAATTTTTGAGTTTGAAAGTAATTTTCCCCCAATGTCTGAGTTCTTGCGCGGAGTTGCACTACGACGGCGCCCTGTATAATTATAGATATGACGCTATACTTAGTAATTTGAGCATCATATTACAAAATTATGTAATAGGCTGTTGAGCGAACCGACTCAAACTTCGGGAATCCGGAAATACAGTATTACTCTTGCCACTTGGTCGCGCATGCGGCACTGTCAAGGTCCATTTGTTCGTTCATGTGGACAGGAACGCCTCTCACTTCACGGCTCGTCTATCGTTCAGCAACCCTTCGAGCGTTCTCCAATGCCGCTACTTCTCAACGGCTTATCTCGCGTCCGAATCACGGATTGAATGGAAAGCCTATGAGGAGTTTGTATGCACGCCCTTCCTCTTTGAAATTAACTCCTTTCATCTCAACTTTCACATCCTCTTCCATTCTCCACGCGAATGACGCGCCCGCAACCACTAGCGTCTCGAAGTCTGTTGATTCCGACAATGTAACTGTGAAAGAACAGAGAAGAAAAGATTGGATTATTGTCAAACGACTGATGAGTCATGTCTGGCCCAAAGACGACTGGGGTACACGCGGTCGTGTTGTCTTTGGATTTGGACTTTTGATTGCTGGCAAGGTATGGTGTGCTGCGCAAAAATCGGAGGGTAACTGAATTCAAATATGACTTCATCAGGTGTTAAATGTTCAGGTGCCCCAGCTGTTCAAGTCCGTGATTGACGCGTTAAACCTAGACGTAATGGCCGATTCGACAGTATGGGTCGTTGCAGGTTCTCTCATCCTCGGATGTGAGTCCATAGCTATACGGATTCATCACCTTCTATAACAGTTTTTCTCCAGATGGGGCTGCTCGGACGGGAGCCACGCTATTTGGAGAACTACTGAACGTTGTTTTTGCCAATATTGGTCAACAAGCAGTTCGCAGAGTTGCTAGAGAGACCTTTGAACATCTCTTGAACTTGGATCTCAAGTTCCATCTCGCACGACAAACCGGTGGACTTACACGCGCAATTGACCGTGGTACCAAGTACATCGCATTTTGACAGCATTATACAAATTTTGAATGTCGTATCTCAGGGGTATCACATTCATGCTCCAGGCCATTATTTTCCGCATCTTCCCGACTGCCCTGGAGATATCTATGGTTTGCGGAATACTTGTGAGCCAAGACTCAGTTCAGGTTCATTTCCTACTCACCACTGAAATAGACTTGGAAATTTGGTTGGGATTTCGCTGCAATCACTGTCGCTGCTTTAGCTGCATACACTTGGTTCACCGTTCGCACAACCTCATGGAGGTCAGTATTATTATTTATCTTACCCAGCCCATTGACTCAATTTCTCTAGAACTCAATTTCGCCGCGATGCAAATAAGGCGGACAATAAAGCTGCGACCGTAGCAATCGACTCACTCATCAATTACGAGGCCGTTAAGGTATTTATCTATTGAATATTTCCATCTTTTTTTCCGTAAATTCCGTTGTAGCATTTCAACAACGAGAAATTTGAAGTTGCGCAGTACGATAAACATCTCAAACAATACGAGAAATCTTCCGTGAAGATCACTACATCTTTGGCCTATCTCAATTCCGGTCAGAATGTAATTTTTTCCACAGCGTTGACAGCTACAATGTTCCTTGCCGCACAAGGTGTCATGAAAGGTATGGTCGGTCGAACTTCCATAGTGCATTTTTAGTCTGAGACAAGCTTTGGTCAGGAACCATGACCGTTGGTGACCTTGTCATGGCGAACCAACTAATTTTCCAGCTGTCACTTCCCTTGAACTTCCTGGGTAGCATCTATCGCGAGCTGCGTCAAAATCTTTTGGATATGGAAGTATTGTTCAATATTCAAACTGAGAATCCTCCCGCCAAGGTGCGCTAGAGAATCTTCATCACAAGTCTTTACCGATATAATTTCCTTGTAAAGGATAAAGAAGACGCAAAACCGCTTGCATTGAAAGGTGGTTCTATCCGTTTTGAGAATGTGAACTTTGGCTATCATTCGGATCGGCCCATCTTCCGCAACTTGTCCTTCACGGTTCCGGCGGGCAAAAAAGTGGCTATAGTTGGTCCATCCGGATGCGGGAAGTCCACGGTCTTCCGTCTCCTGTACCGTTTCTACGATCCTTCTTCCGGACAGATTTTCATAGATGACCAGGACATCCACGACATTCAGGTACAGAGCCTCCGGGAATCTATTGGTGTAGTTCCACAGGATACCCCGCTGTTCCATTCCGATATCATGCACAATGTGCGGTATGGCCGACTTGATGCCACGGACGATGAAGTAAAAACGGCTGCAATGAAAGCAAGCGTTCATAACACAGTCATGGGTCTTCCCGAAGGCTACAAGACCACGGTCGGCGAGAGAGGTTTGATGATTTCTGGAGGGGAAAAGCAGCGGTTGGCGATTGCACGTGTGTTACTCAAAGATCCCCCGATCCTTTTCTTTGATGAAGCTGTGAGCTCCCGTGTGCCTGATTTGCATTAGGACATTCATTGACCGCAATTTCCAGACGTCAGCCTTAGATGCTCACACGGAAACTGAGCTCATGCGTAGTATTAACAGCACGTTGCTAGACAAGGCACGGACAAGTATATTTATCGCGCATAGACTCCGCACCGTGGTTGAAGCAGGTGAATCTTGGCTGCACTCTATTTTTGCTCAGGCATATTGATGGCTTGATCGTAGATTTGATTATTGTGCTTAAGGAAGGCCAGGTTGCGGAACAGGGCACTCATGAGGAATTGTTACGTCTGGGTGGCCTGTATCATAATATGTGGGTCCAGCAGGCCTCTGATAACTCATTGGAGAGCTTGGCCGAGTCTTGAGCTCCTGGTCAATGCTATTAATTATTGTACTGGAGAGTCCGCGGCAGCATGCAACATTGCTTGGGCAGTGCAATTCACAGACGGATATTAATTCAGACTATTACTTATTTTCCCGATCCTGTGGGACGATCAGACGTCAGTTGCGGAAGCTGTTCAGAGCTACTAAGTAGCCGTAGTCACAAGGAATTTCGATGGCTGATTTATGTGAACTGCTTCCGTCCAAAAACGTATGAACGTGTGTGAAGCTGTGTTGACTCCCATAGGTAAAGTGTGTATACAGCAAACGTGGGTCACGTAATTGCAAATCATCGACCATAGTTTTCATCCAGCGTAACTCTTGCCCTCGTCTGTCCGTCCTCAAGCAAGATCCACGTTTCAAGCCCTCTACTAGGATCTGCGGAAGGGAACACGATATTCCGTACACCGTGGCTCCATCCTGGACTACTGTAGCCACCGTATCTAAGACATCACGCATGCAATGAGAGTAGATAGAGTGAATCATGAGCATGCACTGGACCGAACGGGTCCAGATGAAGACCACGTACCCGGAGTGCTTGTCAAAACAAAATATAACATCCTTCGAAGGCTCACGGGCACACCATTCATCACCATGATCTGTGAAAAAGACACGCATAACCATATGATAAGCGACAAGACAAAACTTGCAAATCTGCGAACTTACCATGCCCAGAGATCACTGCGTGTAGGTTCTTGATGTTGGTATTCAATGCATCCCAGAATGGTTGGTCTTTTCCGGCTGATGATGGGTTACTAGTGGCTTGTGTTGATCCCTCGGATAGAATGTCGGCTGGAAAAATCCATGGCAGTGAGCAACAGAGGATATCAGACATATTCAACTTCAGCCACCATTTAATCCTGGGTTTATCGTGGTGTTCAGTGTCTTTTGCACATTCTCGATTGCATGTCTTGTGTTTATTTCAGAATGAGGACGTAGTGGTTGAATAAAGTCCACTTACGGAGGTATATGCACGAAGGCTAACGCTCCTCGCTCTCTCTTTTCTACTGAATCCCATCCAGCTTCCATTGCAGCTGTCTCGCGCTCGATCCATCCTGCTACAGAGGCGTCCACCCAGTCGGGTAGCGGTGCAGATGTAGAACCAGGGGACCAACCACCTGGTAGTCGAAGGACGTCAGCGATTCGACTAAAGACTTCCCGGCAGAGGTGGGCAGTATTACCTCGGGAATCAAAAAACCACAGGATCAAAGCAGGCGTCAGATCTGGAAACGAAATGCGCAGGTAAGTAACGACAAGCATTCCTAGCATTTGATAGGCACCTGTCGCTTTTTCGTAGATCTATAGAAAAACAACCATGTTTATAGTCAATGATAATCCCGATTGGAAAGTCACCTTTGTAACATACCGGAACCCAATACGTGCCCTCCCCTCCCTCCCCTCCAATACCAGGTGGTGCGGTGCGAGTGTAGCTCAGATAACTATCGCGCTGCTCCCGTCGTATTTCTTCAAGATGTGTAATGTTTTGCTCGTTGTCATGATTCTAACAAACGTCATTTTCGTCATATGCATCTCTAGTGACATTCATGAGAAATAGACTCACCCCTTGTGTAGAAGAGAAGGGGATTTTCGCTTCGTTTAGAGGAGCCACTATGCGATCGATGAGAGTGGTGGAATTCTCCCGAAACGTATCTAAGTGAAACAAAGGGGTGTCACTAACGGTAACAGTCAGCCCAGGTCAGTTTGAACATACTCTCGCCAGTAATTAAATCTCCATTCAGTACGCTGGAGAGATGTTGCGTCATTATTAACATCCAGCTGGAGGAAAGTGAACATAATCCATACACGTAGTCAGGCTTCTCAGAAGACAGTACACGGCGCATCAGGCGTGTACTATTAACATCCTGTTGAGGTCCCCAATCATCCCAGGGATTTTCGCCATAATGAAGATCCGAGAATACGGTCAGTTTAAAAGTCCCAGAAGAGCTGAAGGTGAGACGTGGTTTATCAGGATATGGGTTGAGAATATTGAGATGAGAGGTATCAATTGCCGGAAATTCCACCTGTCTTACATATGCTGGCAGAATCAGAGTGTATCCATGATTTCTGTAAGTGTTCCGAGAATATGCATACCATGGGGTAAACTTGGAGATGCATTCACTATTGCTGCACAGAAAAGGGCGAGCGAGGTGAAAAGGATTCTTATATCATGCAAACATGAGAGGATCATAGCACAGTGGTCTAGGTGAACGGAAGTGGAGTTTAACGACAGCATGCTGTCAACTGGACTAGAACGGTTGAACCAACGTAAACCTTAGCTCGTTCTAATAATAACTCTATGATTGGACAATGCCATATTTCACAAATGTCACAGTGCCCTCTTACATGCTAATTTTGAGTAACATCAACTTGAACACTCGGCCCACTCGGGCTCGAAAAGCAAAAGCAGCAACAAAAGACAAGCCTCGCTTAGTCTCCATGCTGGAGGTTACCATCAACCATCCTGCAGTAATCTTTGCAGGAACACGGCGTGCATGATACAGGTAGTTCAGCGTGTCACATGCTTGCACACGGTGCGGTTCTCGTTTAAACCGGCAAAGTAGGTTGATCACGTTGTATGAAGTGGACGAAGAGATACTACCATTCTGATCGAAAACGATAGTGACTTGGCTGAAAAATGCGAGATCGGTGTTAAGCTGGTGTTAAAATCAGGTCCAGTGCTGCCTGTAGGACTATCATCGCCGTGGCATGTGGTCAGTAACTTAGTAAGTATGGCGCCACCCGGCTGGACAAGCGCCTACTGACATAAGATGAGTTAAAAGAGAGCCGAAATCTACCTCTACTCACGATAAAATTGACAGTATAACCACAAGGTACGCCCCTTGTAAATTTGAAGTGCTACTGACCGTTTGTCTCCCTGTCTAGGCTATCACTACATGTCAGGGCTACTTGATGTAGTAAACAAGAAAAAGCATGCCGTGAGAGGGCGCGCGACGCCGGCGCCAATGCAAACGATGCGACTGCACATGGACAAAGTGTCGGTAGTAGCATTCTTCAAAGATGGTCGACGGGTTGTCACTGGTTCATGGGACTACACCCTGCGAATCTGTGACATACAGAAAGGAACAGTGGCAGGGGGGCCATTCGTGGGCCACAGGGACAAGGTGTTTTCTGTTGCGGTATCGCCAGACGACAGGCGAATTGCGAGCGGTGGAAGAGATAACACTATCATCATCTGGGACGTTGAGAGCAAGCGTATGCTATTCGGTCCGCTGGCGAAGCATACAAATATGGTGTCCTCGGTGTGCTTCTCACCCGACGGCAAGAAACTCGCAAGCGGGTCATATGATTCGAAAGTGATCATATGGGATGCAGAAACCGGTGCTGTGCTATCGACACTCCGGAGTGATCGAGGCGTGTCGAGCGTCGCATTCAATCCAGATGGTTCAAAATTAGCATCCGGATCATTGCGTACTATCCAGATTTGGTGCACAGATAACGCCGAACCTATTTTCGAGATCAACGCTCATGAAAAATGGGTCCTCAGTGTCGTGTGGTCGCCTGATGGCCACCAACTTGTCTCTGCATCATATGACAACACAGTCAAGTTCTGGGACTCCTCGAATGGATACCAGATCGGTCAACCTTGCACCAGTCACACTTCCAACATTAACTTGCTTGCCATATCTTCTGATGGCTCCTTCATTGCAACTATTTCGGACGACAGGACTGTCCAACATTGGAGCACAAAATCACACCAGAAGATAGGAGAACCACTCAAACACATCGAAGATGTCACATGTGTCTCCATTTCTCCCGACGCAGAATTGGTCATGGTCGGAGACTTCCTTGGCGAGATTCGGTTCTGGTCAATCAAGAACATACTTTCTGCAGCGGTCCAACTGTATTCCTCATCTGGCTCTTACTTCGCACACCGCAGTAAGCTGAAGCTGGCACGAAACCTCTATCACGAGGCCCTTTCGGACGCCCAAAAGGTGCGGACAATATCTGTTATTGTTTCAACAATTGTGGTGATGCTAAATACTACCGATTTCTAGGTTATCGAGCTCCACCCAACGTCTTACCTTGGGTATAAACTGAAGCATGCAGCTCTTTATGAAGCACGGCGCTATGATGATGCAATTGAGTCCTTCAAAATCATGCTTTCCAAGTTGGATGATGCATTCGACTCACAGATACGACGTAAGCTCACAGTACCTTAGGCATCGGTAGCCAAATTAAAGATGATTTACTCTTTTCAGAGTTACGCAAGCAATATGTCAATCCGTCTAAAGTAGAAAATGCTATTCAACAAGCCATCCATGCTCATCTGGACAATGCACCGCTTCGTCTCATCAACACCATCACTGGAAAGCTATGTGATCGACAGGCACAGATCAATACCTTCAAGAAAAGCACAGAGTATAAGGAGATCTTGTCGTCATCGATGCTGCATGGGCCCCTCCAAATGGAGCCCATCAGAGAAGCGGTGGTGAAGTACTTCAGTTGGGTCATGTTATCTCACAGGTGGGAATCCAAGGAGCCGCACTTGCATGAAATTCAGGACAAGGACGTGTACACGATACGTCCAGTTGGAACTATAGTGAAGTTGCAGAAGTTTTGTAAACTCGCTCGCGATGCGGGGTATTTTTGGGCGTGGAGCGATACATGCTGCATTGACCAGAATAATAACGTCGAGGTCCAAGCATCAGTTAACTCCATGTTCGTCTGGTATCGCAACTCAGCACTCACCATCGTCTATCTATCGGACGTTTCTCCTTCGTCGAAGCGGACACTGGCAACGAGCGTTTGGAACACGCGAGGATGGACTGTCCAGGAGTTCCTCGCTCCTACAGTTGTTCTCTTCTACCAAGCAGACTGGACCCTATATCTCGGCGACTGCTCACCCAACCACAAGCAGTCTGTCAGTATTATGCAGGAGTTGGAGCGTTCAACTGGTATAAATGCACGGGCGCTCGTTGCCTTCAGCCCTGGGATGAAAAACGCCCGAGAGAAACTTCAATGGGCGTCATGTCGTGTTACGACATTGCAGGAAGATATTGCATACTCATTATTTGGCATATTTGATGTCAACCTTCCTGTTATCTACGGAGAAAAAGTACAAAAGGCGCTCGGACGACTCTTACAGGAGATTATTGCTCACTCAGGTGATATCACAGCTCTGGACTGGATTGGACAGTCATCCAGCTTCAATAGCTGTTTGCCAGCCAACATTGCCTCATACCGAGCCCTGCCATGCAAATTACCATCTCTATCCAAAGACAAGATTCAATCATCGGTCTCCTTGCTGCGAAATGATGTGACTCAGCAGTTGGCATCGAAACTCTACACCATCCTTGACAATCTCAGTGCTCCTCGCTTCGCCAACTGCAGACTGCGCCTGCCTTGCATCACATTTCCACTCACAAAAGTCAAGCGGAGAGTCGGTACACCTTGCACCTATCATATAAAGGCAGATGGACTCCAAGACCTGGAAATCACAACGGCAAACACGTTAGTTGAGTTCTGGCCTGGAAAGTCCACGTCACAAAAATTCTTAATCATTCGTCCGTGGAATCGTCATGATCTTGGCCTGCCCGACTTTGCAGACGAGATGCAGGATGGGGATGATAGACCCGAGCCTGTGTCTCCATCAGATGATCCACTCGGCTTATCTCCTACTCAAGAGTCGAACTTACTCGTTCGCCTCTTCAGTGCACTTTGGCCGGCTGATTCGCGGTCTCACACACGAGAGTTGGGGTTGGTTGTTCGCCTTGGACAGCCTTTCAGGGCACTTTTACTAGCGCAGCAGCGGGGTGGGGAGTATAAGAGAATCGCTTCGGATTGCAATATCATCGCACGAGTCAGGGACATGACTCGTGTTAATGACATGATGGATGTCAGGACACTAGAGATATTGTAATTGCATTTTTGTTGAAAACGGGGATCTAGATTGTACTTATTTTCTTCATACTTTGACAGCCTCTGCATGGAAAATCGTATTGTATCGTATGAGTTTGCTATCTCTCAGCGTTTGAGCACGAGCACAATTTGCGCCTGATAACTTCAGCTATCCATTGAAATTCCGTATCATGCTGCAGCATGTGACTACTTCAGCTGAAGCAACGGTGTGTTTGTACGATGGTTGGTTATGCATGTACTACAGCCATCAGGCTACAATACGAATTTCATAGCCTGCCCATGAATTTGCTGAGCATGACGAAGGTCTGATACAGACGGTGTTCTTTGCTCATCTGATTTTGATGGATCTCGCTTTTAGCTCGCAACCTTTACCGGCTACTGCCCAAGTCGGCACTGCAAAACATCACCGGCTCCTTGTTTCCTACGTGCGAGTTCTCTTTCGACCTAGCAATGGCATGTATGTAATAGAGAAATCATCCAGCGCTTCTTGCCATGATGTTATGAATTCATCCTGCAAGCCGCCGACTGGAGCCTTTAGCTACTTACCAGGCGAGTACACATTCATGAGCGCTTGGAAGAATTTTCCATTTCGAGACACTGTGGCTAGAGTCACATTCAGGGAAGCCAGCCTGGAGCGGCAGGCAGTGGAACTGCGTGTGATGCGCAAAGTGCGTGGACAGCATGGTCGACTCTACCTGCGCATAGCGGCGGTAGTTGGTAAGTGTCCCAGTCAGCGAACCTGGGTGGTCAAATTGCAATTTACTCGACACCACTTTGGCACCAGTCTTCTTGATCGCTCAGATTGGTTTTTTGAGTAATAAGACGATCCAAGATGTATCGGAATGAATTGGGGGAGGATACGAAACACGAGACACAATAGCCATGAGCACACTTCTTGATGGCCCATGCGACTTGTACTCCATCGATCCTTTTCATCAGTATACATCGATGAACCAAAGATACAATGACACGAGTCAATTTCAAGCATGCTTGGGCCATGGCAATACCATGCCGAAGCAGCGCGGCACAGTTAGCAAGCCGGGACGGAGTTCATTTACATTTCGAAATTGCTGCAAAAGCTGTTCAAATACGGGAATGTTACACGTTATTTAATTAGACCCCACATTAAACCGGAGAAGGTACGAATATTTTTCTATTACGTACTATTGTCTTCATTATCCTACTCCTCACCATCCTCCGCCAGTTTTTCCAACCCTAATACTCGTGTATATCTCTTTGCATGACCCTTGATCCAGCTCCTGCCTGGGACCTGCAGCCTAGCTATCATGTCGTCACTCAGACAGCCGCCCTCGAGACGGGGTAGCGCGTTCAAGATCCAGTGCCAGAGTGACCGGCAGATCCCCATCGCAGTCAAAGTCGACAGCCTCTCGTTGCCTCTTCCCATGAATTCTCCTTGTCAGCTACCGCTATCGGCGTGGCCTTTACATTTTTTCTTCAGTGATTTGCAGTAGTATCTTTTTTTTTCTCCTGGCTGCCGCTCCACCTCAAACATACTACCCTACTAAATATAATACCTACATATGGCATATTTCTGCCATTAGTAATCATAAATTTCTGTTGCATCCTCATCTCACCCAGCGAGAATTTAACTTGGTCCATCTTTCAAATTTCATCTGTGAAGGACAAAAGACTGTGAAGGAGATGCTATAATACACATCAAAGTTCCGCACGTGGAAAGGTGGCAGACACGAGGGAGACGGGGACACGAGGATGTGGAAACCAAAAGGCGCTGAATGGGGAAGCGCTCCCTTGAGGAATGCTCTTCGCTGTAAGTGTCGATCCAGTGACTCCGATTGAGGTTTGTCCATCGGTGCTGATGTCCGTAAACTGTAGGACGTGAAAGCGCACGAAGGGGTTGAGGGTAGAATCTAGCGGAACAGCATAGAAAAGGTACGCGCAAGGGCGGTGACCTTTGATTTCAGAATTATTGTTTACCCAGCGCCCAGCGGTGGGTGAGGCCTTGAGGTCTTTGCTACTGAGTTAATAGATGCGCTCAGGGACTTGTACTCACAGCAAAGGGAGGCTCCGGCCAAAAAATGCGTGTCCCATGAAGCGGGACCATAAGACTCACGGAGAGCACCGAGATGGACCTGCAAGCCGAGGTCAACGTAAGTTGTGACTAAAATGGCACAGACAGCTTCGTAAACGGCAGGACTTCATGTCCTTCTCGCGGTAAGAGTCGCCTCAATGCTGGCAAATACTTTGTCGTTATCGTCTGCACGATGTGGCCCGGCGTTTGCGAGGTATTTGTGACTGCGCCACATTGATTACATCCCAGGTTTGTGGAGTGATCAATTGATCGATGATCTTTGCATATGTGCATGCCCATCTCGATTTGTCAACACCGCAAGGCACCTATTGGAAATTTCCAATAGAGCACTAGTGCAGTCCAGCTTCAATGGAAAGGCTGACGTGTTAATCGGCTGGTTTGCATGTCCACTGTTATAAAGTGAGCAAGTTCCGCTTGTTTCTTTCTTCCAAACCCTTCCTCAACGTTCAACCGTTGTCTCGTTGTATATACTGGTATGAACCAGTTTAACATGTATATTGGCCGATCTGTTTTAGCACTTGAAGGTAAAGGTCTCACAATACATCGTTCAATTTCCCATTTCTCATGTATTGCCGTATATATACAGTTATCGCAGCCACGAACCTTCCCAATGTTCCATCTATTCGCATGCCCACTGGCCATTATGTCATTGTCTCTACATCCAATGGTCAATGGAATACCACCACCAAGGCTACAGCGCCTGACTGCAGCGTTTCGTGGAACGAGACATTCACTATCCATGGGCGCCCTCTGATGTTTTCCCCGTGTTTCATGCCTATCTTTTCCAGAAAGTCAAAAGCAATCCACCTCGAACTCCACGCTTCATATGAATCTGGACCAAGTGAGTGTGTAGGTACATTTCAGACGACTTTCGGACAAGTACTCGTAAACGACGTACAGACCGGTAAGTCATCACCCTCAGCAACATCATCGTACCCTGATGGCAATTTTAAAGTATCGTGTCCAGCTGCTGGTAATCAATACATGTCTCTTACCTTGAAAGCGCAGCGAATAAAAACAACGCAGCCTGTCGATCATGCTGCGGGCGGTGCTGCTGAGGTATAAAAATGATCCAATATTTTGTGATTCTTGCTAATTCAGTCGACTTTCAGAGCGTTGCGAGTGATCAACCTATGCACCCTCCAGCGACAGTTCGTTCGATCAAAATAACAGGACAACTACCACACGCGCCATCGGATGACCGTGAAGTGCGTGTTTTGAATTTTAAGTCACACCTTGCTTGCTCATAAAGTATAGCAGACGTCTCTATATGGAAGAAACATTGTTGTTTTTGGCGAAGCTGGCGCAGGCAAGAGTTCTGTCATCAACGCAATCGCGCAAAAACAGCTTGCGAAGACATCCAATGACGCACATGGATGCACTGCCACCGCTCAACGCTACCCAGTAGAAATTTCAGGCCAGAAATTTGTCCTGTTTGATACTGCGGGTCTTGGAGAAGGGTCTCCAGGTGCAGTGCCGGATGCGGAGGCCAAAAGGCAGTTGAAGAACTTGCTGTGTCGTCTCATGAGTTCTACTTCGCCGTCAGGTGGCATTGACCTTCTGGTGTACTGCGTGTCCAGCACGACTGCCCGTAACGCCATCATTCGGGCCTATGACATGTTTTACTCCAAGGTCTGCAAGAAGAAGGTCCCGATCGTCATCGTCATCACAAGATTGGAGGACGAGACGAACATGGAGAGCTGGTGGGATAAAAACAGTGGTAGATTTAAGAGCATGCATTTCGCAGGCCATGCTTGCGTCACGGCGCTTCAGGAATACCCAGGTATTCCGGACGGTCACATTCGTCGCATTGCAGAGTCGAGCGACACTCTACGCAATCTTCTTCTCAACAATTGCTCGCATTACGCTGCCAATGATCGGCCCAATTGTATTGCAGGATTGTCGTGCGCGTCATCGTGGTCAAGGGACTGAAAATAACCACTTGTTCCTGTATATGTTGTTTTCCTTGTCATATATCACACATCTATTTTGGTTCGCTGTCTCCACACCATCTCATTATTTTATTCCTATTCCTTTTTATTTTTATTTTTTTCTATCAAGTTGATATTGTGGGCTAGTCCTCTTCCTTGGATACAGAATCACCTCTCTTCGGTTCTTTGATCGAGGTTGTTGAAAATACTCATGTTTATGGATGTACTATTAGTATACAGTATATTGAGAGTCTATGCAGTTTCTTCCTCTACTTACTACTAGGTGATAACGGTGAATTTTCAGTAACCTTATGTGAGCTCCGCTTGACTTGTACTTGAACAGGGATTATTGTGATATCTTACGTCGAGTCGCTATCGATGCTGAAAGAGGGTGTATGCATCGCGTGCAGTATCAGTACCGAGACCGATCTTGCTCTTAAAAATTGACTATAATAACGATGATCACAAGTCGTTGAACTGATGATGCCTGCACGATACCGTCCGTATCGCGGTGTGGTATTTTCCACACCGTGCCTTCAATTCAAGGGATATGTGCTGATTATCGATAACCGGGAGTGATACTTCGGGACCACCGTCAGAACAACGACATTGTGAGAGGTGAGAAATTACCGGACTATCTGTCGTGTGCAGGTAATCGTTCTCAAGTCATCTTGACTGTACTCACAAGTTCGCCTCAATCGAGCATTTCGCAATGAGGGGCGAATTTCGAGGCGAATTTCTTTGGAGGAGCTGGAGAAGATGGCATAACCAACAAGGAAAGCACCAACGGGCTTCCACAGATCGTGAGGGTCTCATTCCAAAAGACACTACAGTCGGCAATTGCAACCTTGATGGCGGTGTTCCACTGACCATAGCAGGTGACCGTGGAGAGAAGAATATAATGGCCCGCTGGCGTGCGATTAGATTGACCGGTAAGATCCGGCCAGCAATTACTGCATGTATGACATTCTACGTAAGCGAGAGGCACGAACACGTGCATAGAATTGAGTCTATGTAGGGACCGAATAAGCTTGTTGATTTCGAACTCTCCTTCTCGCTACCACCATCTCGGCGTTAGCGCCCTTTCACATTCGAAATTTCAACAAACTTCGTCTCAGCAATCTTAGCTCTTCACCAAAGCAAAATCTTGACATAAGAACACTTGTCGTTTCTTCGAATTTCTTACTCCGGTCATGTCACGTTTGCTTGCAGATCCTACTCTGGCGCAATGCCCAGACTTTACTTCAGTTGAGTTCCAATCAAGTCATACTCCTCTCTTGAGTCCTGCCATGGATGATGCCCAAGTGGCTACCATGCTTCGCACTACCTGGCTGGCGACCAACATGACGCTCACTGAGCAGTGGCAGCGCCAAGTTGCCTCTGATGCCCAAGATGCTGCTGAGCAACAGCGTCTCCTTGCTGAAGCAGAGGCTCAAACTCTCGAGGCACAAAAAGCACAAGATGCTCTCTTCGCCGAAGAAGAGCGCAAGAAAAATTGTGTCCACCACATCCCTATTCCCCTCTGACCCCATCCCACTTGCGCAGCTGAATCACTCCTTGTTGCTGACTATGCATTGAGCAAGCTTGACAAAGCCAAGTTTGTCGAGTTGTATTACTGGACGAACAAGGGTCTTTCAGATGCTCGTTTGGCCTTTCACACTGGTGATGATGACACCATGTTACTCTCAGCTGCTGTGGATGGTTCAACTGTCTGGACCGTAGCCAGTGCTGCGCGTCCTGCGACTGGGGTCATTGCAGACTATCTGCTTAATCCTCTCAATTTCTCCAGGGCTGTTCCCCGTTTCATTGTCTCGCTTGAGCAACAGGGTTGGGTTGCTGCATGTGTTACAGTCACTGTACTGCCCCATCATTTTCTCTTCCATTCACCCTGCAGGACTACATGCTCTATTCATTTCCGTCTCTCTTCTCTTCTTGATTCTTCACGGAACGCCTAGCATACTATGCATGTTTTCTCTTCTCTTCTCTCTGATCCCCGTCTAACTTCTAGACTCCCTCATGTCGACCATGAGGATTCCCCTTATCTCTGACTGCCTATTCTGTACTTTTACCAACGACTCTCGGACTGGTCTGTGCACGGTTCCCTACCTATTTAAACCCTAGTTACTTCTGTATTTTCTCCTTAACTTGAATCTACTCAGTTCTCCTCGATTCTCTCTTAGGACCCAGGGATCCTACAGATCTAGCTTCTTGCGAGAAGGCTAGCCTATTACTTGATCACTTCGACGAGGATTCTATTCCAAGTCGAAGCTCCCGTTGGACGCCGTATACTTGATCTTCCTTTATTGGAACTATACGGAAGAACTATCTGAGTTCGTAACAAAAGATTCAAGTTACATTTGATACCCCAGCTATCTAGCGGGGCTTACTTGATCCAGAACGTCTTCCTCACGGAAACAGAGACACGCCGCCCAAGAAGCATTCGGGCCGCACCCATATCCCAGATCGCCGACCCTGACAGTCGGGCAAGAACGACCCCAGACACCACCGAACCCCTTTGCCTCGCTCTACCCAGGACCATCATCTATCCCTGGAGGAAGAGCAGTAGCCATCGGACCCATTGCTGAAGCATTCAACGAACCAGAACCCTCTGTCGTCATAGACCAAGACGAAGAGATCGCAGACGCACCTGCACCAGAACCTAGAACCTATAGAGCTCGCTACGAGGCTCCACCCCCAGACCCAGAACCAGAACCTTCAGACGACGAAGAAGACTCAGAAGACGAGATGCCTAAAGTAGCAGAAAAGAAGATCGGCACTCCACCAGACTTTAACGGAGATAGAGAAACGTTCTCCAAATTCATCAGACTCGTGCACCTATACCTCTCTATCAACGACAAGATCTACGTCACCGATACTGAGAAGATTGGCTTCACCCTCTCCTTCTTCAAGGATGGTGCTGCTGCCACCTGGATGGAAGATTTTATCGACCATGCCATGGAGATTGACCTTAGCACCAGCCAGCCTTACGGCTACGGAACTTGGGCAAAGTTCCTAGATGACCTGAAACTCGCATTCGACCCCATCGACTCTGCAGGTACTGCGTTGTACAAGCTCCACAGTCTCAAACAGACCGGAGACATCAACGAGTACATCAACACCTTCAAGCAGCTCTCTGGTAGAGCTGGAATCACGAACTATATCGCCAAGAAAGACTACTTCCTTAGAGGCCTGAAACCCAAGGTTGTAGAGAAACTATGCAACTCGGGAGACATCCCTGATACTTTCGACGCCCTCGTCAAGAAAGTGATCAACATTGAGTCAGCTTATCAGCTACTCATGTCTCACCGCTCGCATCATACTTCCCAGAACAACCGGAAGTCGACCCCCCGATACACCCCCACTAGAACCCGCGATCCTGATGCTATGGACGTGGACCGCCTCACCCCAGAAGCCAAAGCCGAATATATGAAGAAAGGCTTGTGCTTCGTGTGTCGCAAACCTGGCCATCGTGCCAATGACCCCGAATTTCACCCGAAGACGAAGAAGACCGGAGATGACTGAAAGAAAGATAAAGGCAAGCAACCGGTAAGGCGTACAGCGCCTGAAGAAGAAACCTCGAAGATCGAAGAACTCTCCGACGATGAAGAACTGGAGACCAAGAGAATGGATTTTTAGAAAGGGACTCTACCACAGCGTTAGAGATCCCATACCTCGTACGTACCGTCAAGAATGTAGGAAAGACTCGAGAATTTAGGGTGCCGGTGACCGTCTTATCCTCCGAACGTCGAGAAAAATCGCTGGAAACCACTGCTGTCATCGATACTGGTGCAGTCGCGACATTCATACACTGGATGTTTGTCAGAAAACACAAGATCACCACGCATAAACTGTCGAAACCGATCAAGATTCGCACCGCTGACGGAGAACTCTCCAAGCACACCGTCACGCACTACTGCCATCTCGCGATCAAGATTGATGAACGCGTCATGATAGGAAAATTCAATGTCCTAAACATGAACGAAAACGACATGATCCTCCTCGGGAAACCCTGGCTGACCGCCATGAACCCTGAGTTTAACTGGACAGAAGATACAGTCCGGCTACCATCTACCCCCCGATCCATCAGACTCGAGAACATATTCCGAAAGAAGTGGGGACTGCACATGGTCTATCAAGACGGAAAGTGCCACGGCACCAGTGCTAAACCCACTGTCTCAGAAGAACTCGAGACAGACGGCGATTACCCTCGCCAGAAACCCCTACCTATGAACGGCAAGAGAACCATGGAACGAATCAAACTTCGAGAAGAAGAAGTATGGCATGATGCCCTCGAAGAACTCCCCCCTGCTATCCCTGACCACATCGTCCCTCCGCAATACGACACCAATTGGGATGTGTGGGATGATGTTCCCACAGAACCATGGGAAAAAGACTGTTTCCTCGCAAAAAGGGTAGACGACCCTGCAACGTACACTCTCAACGACGATGAGGTACTAATCAAATACGCCGCTGATGGTTCCGAGGTGACCCTATTCGAAAACCTCTCGTTCGACACTCCCCTGACTCGTGATGGCACATCTGCTGCCGAGATCCGCCGCATGGCATCACTCTCCCCTCTCAGGAATCAATGGATTCTGAGAAAAGCCGAAGAAGACGAATATCTGAAAACCAGTAATAAAGCCCAAGAATTCGCCCTCAAAGACGCTCAAGAAAAGAAGAAGAAGTCCTTCGAAGAGCTAGTCCCTGAATACCTCCACGACTTCGCTGATATTTTCGCCAAAGACGGCTTAAATAAGCTTCCTCCTTCTAGACCTGGTGTTGACCACAGAATCGAAACCAAACCAGGCTTCATCCCGAAATCCGCGAAAACCTATCCCTTATCCCCGAAAGAAACTGACGCTGTGAAAGCCTTCCTTGATGAACACATTGCCAAGGACTTTATCCAGCCATCAAAGTCGCCACAAGCAAGCGGCTTTTTCTTTGTAGGAAAGAAGGACGGTTCCCTTAGGCCGTGCCAAGATTATCGTTACATCAACGAATGGACGATCAAGAACGCCTACCCACTCCCTCTGATTCCCCCTTTGATCGCGAAGCTCCGCGATGCAAAATACTTCACGAAAATGGATGTTCGTTCCGGATACAACAACATCCTGATCCACCCTGATGACTGCTGGAAAGCAGCATTTACAACCTCATTCGGACTCTTTGAACCGAAGGTTATGTTCTTTGGGCTGTGCAACTCGCCAGCAACCTTCCAAGCATACATGAACCAGACGTTCCAGAAAGAAATCTCCGAAGGATGGATGATCGTCTATATGGATGACATCCTTATTTTCTCGAAATCCCTAGATGAACACCGCGACAGGACACGCCGCGTCCTAGAAATCATCAGAAAAGAAACTCTCTTCCTGAAACCCGAAAAGTGTCTATTCGACGTCCAAGAAGTTGACTACCTCGGCATGATCATCCGCCCTGGACAAGTAGCTATGGACCCTGCCAAGCTCTCCGGAATCAAAGACTGGCAAACCCCCACCTCAGTTAAAGAAGTCCGATCATTCCTCGGATTCTGCAACTTCTACCGACACTTCATCTCCCACTACTCCGACCTCGCACGCCCCCTGATCGATTTAACCAAGAAAGACGCCAAGTTTGAATGGTCCCCATCCTGCACCGAATCATTTGAGAAGCTGAAGAAATGCTTCCTTTCCGAACCCGTTCTCCGAAACCCTGATCCCTCCCGGCAATTCGCCCTTGCCACCGACGCCTCCCTCGTAGCCACAGGCGCAGTGCTCCTTCAGACAGATGAAAATGGAGCTTATCACCCATGCGGATATCTTTCGCAATCCTTTAATCCCGCAGAACGAAACTACCAGGTATATGACCGGGAACTTCTTGCCATCATCCGCGCCCTGAAAGCATGGAGGCATTACCTAGAAGGAAACCCTCATCCTGTGATAGTATTCACTGATCACAAAAATCTCCTTTATTTCCGATCTGCACAGAACCTCACCCGTCGCCAAGCACGTTGGCAATTGACCCTGAACGAATTCGATCTAGAACTCCATCATGTCGCAGGAAGCAAACTCGCTGCTCCTGATGCTCTATCACGTCGCCCTGATCACTCTGCAGAAGCCTCTGACAACACCGATGTCACGCTACTCCCCGACTCCCTCTTCATTCGCATCCTTGACACGGAACTTGCGCAATCCCTGAAAGACTCCTCCCTGACCCTCTCTGACCCGATCATTCTCGCTGCGCAGCAGGCCCTTGACGGGCTGAACGCACCTCCTATGAAATCCGCACTCTCAGATTGGAAGATCGATGACGGAACCCTATTCTACAAGAACCGCGCCTACGTTCCACCCTCACTCCGTCACCGAATCCTCTCCCTTCACCATGACCATCCCACCGCCGGTCATCCCGGACGATTCAAAACAGAAGAACTCGTTAAACGAGATTATTGGTGGCCCGGTATGGGCACCTTCATTCGAAAATATGTAGAGGGCTGCGCCCTTTGTCAGCAAATGAAATCCAACACACACCCGACCACTCCTCCCCTGAACCCTATTCCCTCCTCTGCGATTCGCCCCTTCTCGCAGATCTCCGTAGACCTCATCACCGACCTACCTGAATCAGGAGGTTATGACTCGATTATGGTCGTGGTAGACCATGGCCTTACGAAGGGGGTAATTCTCTGTCCCTGCAAGAAAACCATCACCGCAGAAGGAGTCGCCCAACTCTTTTTCAAGAAAGTCTTCCTCCGCTTTGGGCTTTACGATAAAATTATCTCAGATAGAGGCCCCCAATTCGCCTCCAAATTCGCAAAAGAACTCGGAAAACTTCTTGACTATGAAGTCGCCCTATCCACCGCCTACCATCCCCAGACCGACGGGCAGACAGAACGCCTAAATCAAGAGCTAGAAACCTATCTCCGCATCTATTGCAGATCCACACCCTCTGAATGGGTCAAGCATCTCCCTATGGCAGAATTCGTCCATAACCACCGAAAACACGATTCCCGCAATGCCTCCCCCTTCTTCCTCATGATGGGATATGAACCCCGAGGAATCCCCTATGCCTTCCCTGAATCATCCATTCCCGCAGCAGAAGACCGAATCAAACACCTCCAGAAGATCCGAGAAGAAGCATTATCATGCCATAACCTCGCAATGCAACGCATGGCTGATCGGACATTTGGAAAGAAATTCGAACCCTGGAAACCTAAAGACAAGGTTTGGCTGTCTGCAGCACACCTCATCACATACCTTCCTTCCAAGAAACTTGCCCCCAAACGATACGGACCCTTCGAAGTAGAAGAAGTCCTCTCCCCTATCACATTTAAGATCCGACTCCCCCCTTCCTGGAAATCACACCCCGTCTTCCACGCCTCTGAACTCTCCCCCTATCATGAAACCGAAATCCACGGACCCAACTACCCTGAACCACCCCCTGACCTTATCAACGGACATGAAGAATACGAGGTAGAAGCCGTTCTCGCCCACAAGGGAAACGTAAAAGGGAAACGCCGCTTCCTCGTGTCGTGGAAAGGGTACCCCAGTTCAGAAAACTCGTGGCTCTCCGAAAAGGAACTTGCCAACGCCCAGGAGATTCTGAAAACCTATAAGAAACGCCTCCGACTCGCAAGAATCCTCACCTGAACTCACCCAAGCAAACATGCCTTCTTCCTCTTCCTCCACCTCCTCTCTTGAAATTCACCGCTCTGACCTTGCTCTCTGCGAGAGACAAGCCCTTGTTGAAGCCGCCCTTTTATCTAGATACTGTATCCTTCCCCTCGAATCCTTCTTTTCCGAAGACCTTGACGCACTTGCGCAAATGACCATTTTCCGTGCTGCCGACCTCACTATTGCTTACACCAACTCCATGATGATTGACGACCAAGCTAGACTCGTCATCACACAGCAGGTCAAAGTCAAAAATCTTGCCCTACGCCGCCTCATGGACAAAGGAATCGAGTCCGCCATGACTCTTCCTGACTTTCCCAGACCAGACGATTATTTACGATCTTCCTCCTATAATATTTGTATGTCCCCAGAACCCATTGAGCAGACCGTTCCTGCATCCCCATCCTCCTCAGAAAGTGACACCCCCATCCCTGTCCAACCTAGACCTCCCACTCCTCCACTTCCCTCACAGCTTGCTATCCGCTCCACTGGCTCCCCACGCCGCAGTCGCCAAAAGAAAAGAGAAACCATCTCTTTCGGCATCGGACTTTCACGACCTATCAATCGAACACCCACGCCCTCTGTAAAAGAAGAGGAAACCCCATACTCCTCCCAATCAGTCCGTGCCCCATCCGAAGAGACTTTCCGCGACCGCAATGGTGTCGATTACCCCACCATCACATGCCGATACTGCAATTTTGAAGGGCATCGTCAGATCAACTGCCCCAAATACTTTTGCCGCGTATGCAATAAGCACGAACCCCACCACCTTTCCGCCTTCTGCCCTGACCTTAGAGGCAAGAAAATTATTTCGGCCATCCCAGGCACTCATGCCTTCCACTACCAACTCAAACAATGGGAAAACGCCAGAGACAATGAAGCGGACGAGTTCGAAGCGCAATTCGCCAAAGACGCAGATATCAACCCGGAGCTTTACCAGAATTATGATTGAAGTCGGAGACTTCAGACGTTGACAGGGGGGTAATGTTACAGTCACTGTACTGCCCCATCATTTTCTCTTCCATTCACCCTGCAGGACTACATGCTCTATTCATTTCCGTCTCTCTTCTCTTCTTGATTCTTCACGGAACGCCTAGCATACTATGCATGTTTTCTCTTCTCTTCTCTCTGATCCCCGTCTAACTTCTAGACTCCCTCATGTCGACCATGAGGATTCCCCTTATCTCTGACTGCCTATTCTGTACTTTTACCAACGACTCTCGGACTGGTCTGTGCACGGTTCCCTACCTATTTAAACCCTAGTTACTTCTGTATTTTCTCCTTAACTTGAATCTACTCAGTTCTCCTCGATTCTCTCTTAGGACCCAGGGATCCTACAGATCTAGCTTCTTGCGAGAAGGCTAGCCTATTACTTGATCACTTCGACGAGGATTCTATTCCAAGTCGAAGCTCCCGTTGGACGCCGTATACTTGATCTTCCTTTATTGGAACTATACGGAAGAACTATCTGAGTTCGTAACAGCATGTGTCCGTATGTTAGCAAATTTTTTGCGGCACTCATGCTGCATGATTACTGGACTTTGGACAATCAGCTTGAGCAGCACACCCTTCTCATGTATCAAGAGGAGCAACGCTGGGCATGGCATCAAGCCATTTTGCAACCTGCGGGGGCCTGGGACATTTCCATCCTGGATGAGACTGAGCTTTCTCAGTGTTTCGACCACATATTGTTACGACAGTACGTCGTCGCGTGCGAACTCGGATGGTATCAACCGACAGTAGTTACAAACAAGTAACGTCTGGTGTGCCGGAGTCGTAAGATCGCCTCTACAGAAGAGCAGAGGTTGCTAAGCAGACGGTGGTCGGCTATAGTCGCAAGTTACAGACAGTAGAGGGTCTTAAGCCAATACCGAAGGTGCGGATCGTAGGGTCTGGTAAACCAAGTATGAATTGGAATACTAGTTCTGGTGTAGACCGAGTAAGACTAAAGTAAGGAACATCTACTTTAGTCGTCGTGACTTTATACAAGTCTACTCTACGTTCTAGCTCAGCTCTAAGCTGAGTTCCAATCCGCCTATCTGTTCGAGTCAGAGATAAGCTGCACGAGGTCGTCCTTCTATCTGCTGCGGCGCAGTCCGCAGTCTTCTATCGGTGCATAAGGCAACCATGAGGCTTGCCTTCTATCTTGATAACCATTAATAGACCTTCTAGGTCTATGTCGTCATATGGTATCATTGGCTCTCCGAGGTTCGCCGATGTTCTAGTCGTTATCTGTAAGCGTTCCAGAACGCTTACCTAAGCCCGGCATCTTCCGGCTTATCTTCTACTCGTCATGAGGCCTGGCTCGGCCTGTCTTCGTCGTCATGGACCCAAGGTCCAGTCCTTCATCATCTAGGGCCCTTGGCCCGTCGTTCCGGTTCGTCACTAGCTTTCCGGGCTAGGTGCGTGTCTCCTTCTACATCGAGCTTTCCGAGCTCGGTACGTATCCTGTGTTCTATCATTGCCGTGCAGTGGCAGAGGGCATATCTGTAGCTGGGGGCTCACGCCAGGTCATGTGACAGTCACTGTAACACATATATCACGCAGAACGTGTGCGTGTTGACCTTGACTTCGACTTAAAGGTCAGTTCTTTGCATTTTATGTCTTTCAACCTTTTACTGATCATTGTTTCCTGGTGTTATCATTTTGTGTTAATATCACTTTGTTTAACAAATGTTATGTCTACTGCGTTGTCATCTATGTAATGGACATTATGTCATGCATTTGCCTTGCATTTATGCGTTTATGTGGTTCACCTGTTGAACTTGGTTGTGGTATGTTTACCATCATGATGTGTTCTTTGTTGCGGGCCCACTCTCAGAGGCTACAAAGTTTGTCCTCCCGCATGTCCCACAATGATGCAATGTCTGGTCGTGGGAGACACAATCATCAATCCCATGGCAACGGGAATTCTGAGCGGCGTTACTCTGCTGCAGATCGCATGCAATCTGCGTCTCCTGCGTCGCGTGTTCCCACTTCGGGCTCAGTCAAGTCTACTAGCCCTTTGTCGGGTTTTTCCCATGGCACGCACAGTCCTCAATCTCCCGCTGTGTGCGCTGTTTGCCTTGGGAGAAACCCCCACCCCTTTGTTGAGTGTTCCTCTGCACGTCTCTGGGACTCCTCTCACAAAACCATTGCCAAGCGAGTCAAGAAGCAGCTTCTGCTCTGCGAGACCAACAAACCGTTGTGCGTCGATTGGCAATGGGGAAAGGGATGCTCCAATTGGTTTCACAATGAATGGCACCTGTGTTCTGGGTGTCTCTCCTCCTCACATGGCGCTCAGCACTGTCCTCGAGCGCAGATGGCTCCAGCCGATTTGTCCTTATAAGGGTCAGTTATGGGAAGCCCTGCTTCATCAACATCATCTTCTCAATTGCTATGATCGGATTCCTGCCAGCTTTCGCGAAGGTTTTGATTTACATCTACCAAGGATTTCCATTTCGCAAGTGCCCTCTAATCATTCTTCGCTTTCAGTATATCGCTCTGCCTTTGACGTCATTCTACGATGGGAACTCGACATGGGTCATTACGTCGGACCTTTCTCCCTTTTTGAGTTGTCTTCCCTGCTTGGCACCTTCCAGACTTCACCGGTCTCTATCATTCCTAAGCCAGGTAAACCTGGAAAATTCCGTGTCATTCAGAACTTCTCTTTTCCTTTTACACCTTCTCCTCGGCACCCACAACCCTCTATCAATTCTTCTGTCAACTCAGATGACTTCCCTTGTACATGGGGCACTTTTGACATGGTTTGCGCTATTATACAGCATCTACCTCCTGGATCACAGGCTGCTACTCGCGATGTGGCTGAAGCTTATTGTACAGTGCCTCTACATCCTTTGCAATGGGCTGCATCTGTTGTCCGTGGGGACAATGATGACTTCTATGTTGACACTTGTACATCGTTTGGCATGGGGCCTTCAGCTGGTGCCTATGGCTATGTTGCTGATGCTGGCGCTGACCTTCTTCATGCAGCTGGTCTGGATCCTCTCACCAAATGGGTGGATGATCATTTATTCTTTCACGTTCTCTGCACGTCATTGTCCGACTACAATGTGTATCAACGACAGACCCATGGGACTTTGTCCTCTCGACAGACTGGAGGCTGCTTATGGTTTGAAGGGAGTTTACTGGGAGATGGATCAGTTGAAGTGTTCTGTGAAGATTGTTTATTCCCCATGTGTGATTTCTCCTTGCGCTCAGCTCGCTCAGTGGAAGATGCTCTTTTCTCATCCTGTTTCGTGGACATTGACCACATCTCCGCTCCACTTGGTATCCCTTGGGAACCCTCCAAGGATATGCCCTTTGCCTTCATGGTACTATTCATTGGGTTGGTGTGGAACCTGGCGCTGCTCCAGGTCAGCCTTGCAGCGTCCAAGAAGATTAAATACCTTGTGGCCATCACACTTTGGTTGTCCAGGGAGATGCACACCCTTCTCAACGTTCAACAACTTTAAGGAAAACTTCTTCATGCCTGCCTCGTTGTTCCTGTTGGATGGGCCTATCTCACATCCCTTGAAAGCATGCTTCGCATCTGCGCCTTGCATCCTTTCATGCCACATCACCCTGTCCATCATCTTGCCAATGATCTCGCTTGGTGGTGCATGCAGCTCTCCAAGCCCTCCTTGTTCTGAGAGATCCCACAGTCCTTCGAAGTCATCGACGCACATGCCTATTCTAACGCCAGCTCTGGTGTCAGAATCGCTGTTGTTGTGCATGGGTTTTGGTGAGCTTGGACCCTGTTGCCCGGCTGGCAGACACTCAATGGGAAGAGAGATATTGGATGGGCCAAAGCTGTCAGTTTCGAGCTCCTCGTCCTCTCTGTCCTTCGCCTCAGAGTTCCTGTTGGTGGATGACACTTCCGAGTCCACTGTGACAATCTTGGAGTGGTTGAAGGTTGGTGGAATGGCAGGAGTAGAAATTGGGCGACCAATGGCATTGTAGAAACAACAATACTGAGTGGAACAAGGATGCTCCAGACAGTATCTATAAAAAGTTGTGAGGTCGCGTGTTGCCTAGTCTGCGTTACTTGAGGAGACAAATGTGTTCGACCCTAGGGGAGGCGAGTGCAGCGAAGATCTAGAGGTATGCGCTTCCGCGAAGCGTGAGAAAGCGCAGGTGTGCGCAAGGCGCGGGAACACGCGCGCGTATTAGCGCGAAGCGTGGGAAAGCGCGCGTGCGTGAGCGGAGATAAGAGAGATTATGCTTAAGTGATGTTATAATGCAAGATATGAGATATAAGAGTGCAAAATGTGAAGGAATAGGTTTGAATTGCTACTTTCTAGGTAGTAAGTACTAGGTAAAGTAAAGTAAGGTAAAGTGAAAGGTAGGAAAGGTAAGTCCCTAATAGTATGTACTGCTGGCGCTTATATAGCGCGCCTAAGCGCGGTCATGCGGAGCCAAAGCGCTACCGAGTAGGTATGTAAGATATATATAAGTGAGAATCCATGATAAAAATAAAGATGGAATAATATGTTATTAGGGAAATAGAAATATACGCACTAGAGGGCTTGGTGGACAGTGGATGGATGCTTCTGGATGGCTGGTGCAATAGGGCGCACAAGCGCGGGAACGCGCACGTGCGTATACATCGCGAAGCGCGGGAATGGTGCGCGCATGGCGCGCGTTGCGCGGGAAAGCTGCGCCTCATATAGGAATTGCTGCAGACAGTACACAGAGTGGTGCTGCAAGTTCGTGCTGTATACTCCTTGATGAAAACTACCATATCATGCCATGAGAGGCATGATTCTCTACAGCGTCTTCAGGCGAGTACATGAGGTACTCGCCCCCTTTGGATCCTCCATTTCCTTCCACATCACTTATGTTGCCAGCAAGGAGTTTATATACTAAGTGACTACCAGAAAGATCAATAAGCAAAGGTCCGAGGCTATGTATGAGGCATAAGCAAAGTTAACAAACATGAGTCAGAAATGAGGCATAGGTTAAAGGATCAGTAAGCATACCGGTAGTAAGTATAGCCGAGGTAACGGAAACAAGGAATACCGGATAGGCTGTGTAAACGTTACATGCACAGGAAATGTATTATGAAGCTTATCGTATATCGGATAGGAAACGGATCCATACATCGGATTGGACCGGATTGGATATGGTCTGGATGAGATGTGTGGATATATGTGCAGAGGTGCAGGGATCTGGATGGGTACTAGAGACATGGATAGGACATCTGAAGGTCCAGATGAGGTGTGGGAATATTATTGGATGTAGGTCCAGAATACGGGATATGACACTCTGATGACTCTGTTGACAGGTCAGCGGAACAATCCCTTGGAGACGACCTGTGGGAATTCCGTGCACAATGGAAGGCATGAAGTGGCGCGTTTTACCATCACTCCTCCCCTCATTCCCAGCAGCTTCAGCAGTGCACACCCTCATCCCTATCCACCTGCTCTGACTCCGTTAGCATCAAGGCTTCGACCTCACTGCTTAGCCAAAGATCGCCTTCAACTTTGGTTACCTTTGCACAGCTGTTCACATCATGATTCAGCTGGCGCTATCATCCCAGTGTCTGAGGATGACCTCAATCATATTCTCTCTGTCATTGGTCATTCTCTTGCAGTAGGGACGCAGGAGACTTATGGATCTGGCTTGTTAGCCTTCCATGTTTTTTGTGATGCGAGGGGCATCTCTGAGGAACACCGTGGTCCCGCTTCATCTGTTCTCTTGCTCACTTTTATTGCTAATTGTGCTGGAACATATTCGGGCAAGACTTTAGAAAACTACTTTTATGGAGTGCACGCATGGCACCTTCTTCACGGACTTGACTGGTTGATTGACCAGGCACAGACTTCTTTAGCCCTGACTGGCTGTGCTCGCCTCGCGCCACCTTCTTCCAAGCATCCCAAGCGTCATCCATTCACTGCCAGCATTCTCGTCTGCATTCATTCCACTCTAGACATCTCCGCACCTCTTGATAGTGCGTTCTATGCTTGCTTGGTCGTGGGGTTTTTCTCTCTCGCTCGACTTGGTGAACTCACCATTCACTCACTTCAAGTCTTTGATCCTTCCCTGCATGTCAAGATGTCTGACGTGCATCATGTGTGCAATCATCAAGGTCTTGACACCACAGTTGTCACACTCCCATGCACCAAAACAAGCTTGACCGGGGAGGATATTTACTTTGCAGCGCAATCAGGTGTTCTGGACCCAGTACATGCTCTTGCGCATCATTTCTCCATCAACTCACCTTCACCATCCTCACCCCTCTTTAGTTGGAGACATAGCAGTGGTCTCAGGCCCCTGACGCGGTCAGAGTTCCTTCGCTGTCTTGAACGTGCATCCAATCGCATAGGAACGGAGCCATTGAAAGGTCATGGTCTGCACATTGGTGGTACTTTGGAATATCTCCTTCGTGGTGTGCCTTTCGACACAGTCGAGACCATGGGATGATGGAGTGGAGATTTGTTCACACTGTACCTGCAACAACATGCTGTAGTGTTAGCCCCATATCTTCAAGATACCCCAATCCTCGAACCATTCACTCGTTATACTATGCCTTGCGTGCGATGATTTTGTTTGTGAGTCAGGACTTCTCTCCTTAGTTTTGGGGGCAAGCATGTGCTAGCTGCATCATTGTGCTCCTAATCTTCGGGAATCTCTGCTCACTTTTGCCCCTTCTAGTTTCTTTAGGGTCGAAAAAGGCGTGTTTCGGTCGACTAAACCCTTAGAGGGTTTATTCCCCAAAAAAGATAGTTCTAGTTTGATGTTGCGTGTCGTTGTCTACTTTTGTTTGTTGGTAGTCTCGTGTTCAAGTTTCAGTTTCCAAAATATAAAATATTTATAAAGTAACTTGCAGCGAGAACAAGCTTGTAGTGTCCAAGAACATAGATGCGAGATATAAGCATGAAATCGAAGGATAATCATGAAAGGCACAACACTTTCCAGTGCTGAAGCATGTCCGCCCAACATGTGTAGAACTTATGTAAGGCCTGCTGCCTGCCAGGCTGCTCGAGGCTCAGTGGTTGTGGGGATTTGAAGGGAATGCTACAAGAAGGCAAGCGGATGCATCATTGGTATTTAGGGCGACATGCGCTAAAATTCTTCGTGAGCATTTGCAATCCGCATGTGTTCATTCCAAATAAAATTTAACGTACGCGTTAACTGATCTCCATGAAAAAAATGCATGTACTCACCTTCCTCTGCTCACTCACCCGCGTTCTCTTTAATCCTGCCCCTGCCTTTCCCTCTTCCTTCACTCCCTCCACCCCTCGCACCTCACTGTTCCCAATCATGCACTCGACGTGTACTCCGATCGGTTGGCAAAACTCGGTAGTTTTGCTAACAACACAACGTGTAGGGTAGTAGTTGAATCAGAAAGGCCTTTGTTGACGTGGGTCGCACGGTAGCGGCCTCTCAATATCAATCACAAAGTTACTTCGTCACAAAATTTGGCATTCGTCAAAGCTTTCGACAAAGCAACCTTTATGTTGGAAAGAAAAGTCTTTGTTTTATGCCCACTTGTACATCCTTTTTCTTTCTTTCTGTGCATATATAAATTTGATCTCTTTCAAGGAATTAGGGCATAATCTTACCTAGAACACTACCTCAGCCCTAGGTATGCCAGCAATCACACTAGCCCAGGACGCGACCCTAAGCACGCAGCTAACGTTTCCTAGCGGTTTGCAAGCGGATTCAGTTCACTCGCCTGTAAGATATGCCACATGCCCTGTTCATTCGTAATCTGACGTACGAATTTACAGGCAACAACGCAGACTTTTAGTACCACATCTACATTTTGCTCAGCAGTTCTCCCGGCCAATGCTGGATCCAGAGAAGTTGGGGCTACCCCAAAACCGCGGCCTAAGCGCCGACTCAAGCCTGAGGGACCTTCAATACCCGAGCACATCAAAAACCGCGACCTACAATGGTTTAGGGCACAACTAGAACAGCTAGCTGCTGCCCGTAATTCAAAGATAGCAAGTCCTGTGAATCCAACTGCTCAACCTGTTACGTTTGTATTGTTGGATAATGCAGCAGGGGCCCCTGCTGCAGAGAAGCCAAAGCCCTCTCGCATGCCAGGGATATATCCAAGACCGTCACCGAGTGGACCGATGACAGCAAACCAGCCTACAGCTGCGGAAATCATTTACCAGACGAGTACTTTTGCCCGGGTTCCAGCTCCTGTGGACATCAAGCGATCTAACGAAGAAAGAACCACGCCCGCTGTAACTGATACTATTATGAGTGACTTACAACCGGAAAATGTTCCTCGAGACTTAGAGAAGCATCCCTCGAGCGCGCCAGGAAACATTGCTCCCAATGTCACTATGTCCTCGCTAAAGCAAACCACGGATTTCCTAGTTTCAACGAAGCCACCTGGGACACCCTCGAACCATTTAGTAGTCAAACAAGGCAAATTTCAGTCGTATCCAGTCACCACTCCGCAAGTTAATTCCCCGAGATTTGGAGGGCAAATGGTCATGATGATCTATTGGCGAGGACTTGCATCGGCTCTCGAGACTCTTAGCATCACTTTCAACCTCGATTCACATTATTCCCAAATAGCTCAGTGGGCGAAGTCGAAGCATGCCAAGTCCTCACTAACCTCGTATGTGACAATTTTATCTTGTCCGTACACAAATTTAACGGTTCACAGAGATTTGGAACAAAGTGTTTGTGTGTCGTTCGCTTGCTATCATCTCCCCAGTCTTCCATTCCATCCACTAGAAGGTGATAGACCTATGCCATGCTTTGAGACACTGATGTACTCGCCATGCACGTAGCCCACATCTGGGGACGTTTCACTGCAGACGAAGCGGAACGGGAAGGATTTTATCATTCCGCTAGCTCCACCGCTTTTCGTGAGTATAAGTATGCATAGTAAATTACAATGAAGTTGAAAGGTTCGTTTTGACAGGTCACCCCAGACAACTGCATCGACATCTCTGCTTTCATCAGAAGTGGAGAAAATAAATTTTCAGTTGTCCATCAGAGCGACATGTCTGACTATTTGTTTGTGCTCCACGTCCACCCTCCTACGCCGAAGCAACTTAGCTATCTCGCTTCGTGCAGGCATAGACGTGAGGAGTGGGGGAAGAGCATGAGTGATCTTTGCAAAATTTGAGCCGAAGGAATCGTTATGGAGGCAATGATTGCCGTCCGAAGTTACATCATATCATATTTCGCTATATCGGTTTATACATTACATCCGAATTGAACGGACTAGAGTATCAAGTTTTGTTAGATAAGTTTTTGGTGCTATATAGGCTCGATAACGAGTTGATTTTGCTGGTTCCATGGTGCTGTCACGGTCCGAATCGTGACTGAGGACCATATTGTGTTTCATCAGCCAATGTCTGTCAGTCATCGTCAGATCCAGCCGCGTAACAACTTACCTTTGAGCTGTTTACTCCTTCGATATTGTCACTAGTGACGGATCTACATCTACCTCGTGCAGCATTCAATGTTGATGCATTGATGCTGCTTGCACTGATGCACAAGCAAACTGAAGGGTGCCTGGTCTTGCTTTTCAGCAAGGTAAGAGCTAAAAACTAGAAATTCGTGCCACCAAATGAGTCACTGAATGAAACGCTTGCATCGTCAACTCGCAATTTCGAGACAGCGGGAGAACATCATCGCTATCAAACTAAGGAAAACCATCACAAGGAATTACATCAGTGTAGGTGTCATTTCATTCCATGCGACCCCTCAGCCAGCTCAAAAGGCCCCTCGTCCCTTCCCTTTCCCATACCCTCCTCTGGGGTATACGAAATCTACCAAGCACGTAAACATCACCATACAATCAACGCACGCCGAACCACTCACAAGTTACCATCCACCAAGAAGACATCCAGAGGCAAAAGACCAAGTTCTGCAGGAAGCTTGGAAATCTCGTTGTCTCTGAGGTCTAGTTCTTCTAGTTTCCAATCTGGCACCGAACGGTTACCTTTAAACAGTTCTGCGATGCCCTGGAAAGCATCAAGTCCGTCTATTCGATTGCCACGGAGTCTGAGATGCCTGAGACCTTTACGACCATTGGAATTATCAGCCAGGATGAGGGAAGACAAGGCGTCCTGCTGCAGGGAAGCTGACGTAAGAACGTTGTAAGATAGATCCAACGTCCGAAGACTCGGGAAAACGCGCGTCAATAAAGGTAGAAGTTTATCGTTGGAGCGCAGAGAGGCGGTAGTCCCCTCTTCAGCTTGACGTGTCACAGAGATCTGATCACCGAATCCACACCCATCCAGAACGAGTTCCTCCAGGCTTGGAAGTAAGACCTCGCCAGTGATTGGAAGGGAAGCGCAAACATCAAATTTGCGGTTGCTTAACACGAGAGTCTTGAGTGTCTGTGCGAACGATTGCGCTGATATAGCAACGAGGGGAAGTGTCGGTGTAGGCAGGGCAAAATCTGTTTTACCTCGAGAGGATGGTGGACTTGAGAATGAAGTTGCTAAAGAGAAGGATCGAGCGTGAGACTTTGTCGGGGCTGAGAGCGGGGGTAAAGTGAGTGTTTGAGTGGTAGCCTTGTAGTATTGAGGGTTCGTTAAACTTGCGGTCGGCGAGAGGCTAGCAGGCGTGGGCGGTTGTCCGTGCCCGATAAGGGGACCAGGCTTCGGAGGTGGTGCAATATCCACGGCAGACATTGCCGCTGCCGCTCTTGCCCGTCGACGTCCACCCTCTGTTAACAAACCATGTTCTGCCTCAATCTCCCAAGCCTCCTTGACAACATCTGTATTGTTTTGGCCTACGTCTGCTTTGCTGGGACCAGCGCTTCCCGTACTTGTCACACTTTTAGGCACACGACTCTTCACCCTTCTCTCCGCCTCTACCTCCCAAGGTTCCC
This sequence comes from Suillus hirtellus, assembly GCA_016695485.1. Taxonomy (NCBI): domain Eukaryota; kingdom Fungi; phylum Basidiomycota; class Agaricomycetes; order Boletales; family Suillaceae; genus Suillus; species Suillus hirtellus. The sequence goes on along the minus strand of MU172311.1, from coordinate 126,543 downwards.
GAACAACCTTTTTGCCAATAGACACCCTCAGAGTGCCTTCTGGCGGTTCCTCGGTAGTAAAATCGTATGTAATGTCCTGCTTCAGCCCAGATAACGCCGATTGCAAGCCTTCCATGGTTGCCCGAGTTTCACCCATATCAAGGATCCGCAACCGAGGAAAACAAGGATTTTCCGAAGTGGATAAGTTACTGGGAAAGGCATCATCACCGATATCGGCGGTTTCACAGTGAAGTTCCTTGAGATGTTCCAAGTGACTGAGCGCTCGTATAAATGCAAGTGTCGAGTTGGAGTCTCCTAAAGCTAGAGGATTTGCGGCAAAGTCAGCTTTTGTTATCAACAGAGGCAAATTGGCATGGTCTATGGTGGAAGCGGTGAGATTGTTATGAGACACATCCAGGACAGAAAGGCGTGGCAATGGCGACGAGGCTCTCGTGATGACAGGATCAAAGAATCCCCTGGAACTGAAGGTATCGTGTTGCGCTTTGCGTGAGGGAGGCTTCAAGAATGGGGCACCAAAGGAAAGCTCGCTGAGGGCATTATGGGACAGTTTCATGACCGTGAGATTTGGTAAGGCGAAGATATTTGAAGGTAGTGCTGTGAGGCAGTTATGAGAAAGATCTAGGGTAGTTAAAGCCGTAAGGTCGGCAAAGGTATCAGGTAGGAGAACAATCCTGTTTTGATGCAACTTGCGACGGACCACATATAAATACATCTATCACGGGAGGACGTGGTCAACACTTACATCAACGGTCTTCAGTGATCCAAAGAGGGAGATTTCATGCTGTATTTCGACGATATCGTTATTCCATGCTTTGAGCACATGCAAGTCTTGAGCTTCAAACCACGCTGGTCCTTCTCGGTGGCCAGTCCGCCTGGACGAACATGAAGTATCCGTGGGGGACGACATGGGTGGCTCTGAAGCTGCAGACTTCAATGGATCAGGAGTTATCCCCAAATGAATGTCAAATAAGGCAGGAGGAATGCATGGTAGAGAGCGAGAGGACAAATTGATGGCACCTGCAATAGTGACCTTGTCTGATCAACGGCACGCATCCGACACGAATCGTATCCACTCACCTGTGCTTCGAGCACGCTCGATGGTTTCTTTCACAGACCACCTCCCCAAATCGAGTGTTTCTTCTTCGTTCTTCTTCGGATTTACCTCTTCGAAATTCTCAAATTCACCAAAGCCTGCGCTATGACCAAGGCCTGAGGAAGTAGATATAGCCTTTTTGGCTTCGGCTCGCCTCAAAGCGACAGCTTCCTTGATGCTCAATGGTGTTTTGGGAACAGGTGGTTCATTTTCGACAGGCGGTGGCCTACGGATAGCCTTAGACGGAGATTTTGGGACCGACTTAGTCCTCACGCGAGGAGAAGATACACTGGCGGCAGGCTTAGACGGCGATGGAGCTCGTGAGCGAGCAGGGGGCACGAGAGTCGTCTTCACCGTTGGACGTGAAGATGGTTGAGGAATACGAGACATTTGTGGGTACTAAGAGTTTTGAGCTATATAGGAAGAGTTGACTGGTAAATAGAGAAATAAGTGGAAGAGGCAGAAGTTCAACGTTCAAGGTTGATTATATTTGGGGTTCGTCTTCGGAACGGTGACTTTGTACTCCGAGTCACGCAAGTCAAACCCAAATCAACCGACTGTTCTTATGTAGAAGTGATTCAAGACGTCAACGTTTCAACGGTGAGTGTAGTATATGAGACTGAGGAATTATCAAGCAACAAGGGTGAATTCATTTGACTTCCTGAAGCAGAGCACACAATAAAATATCCTACGTGTCATTCGATGATAATGGCCCTCCAGAATCGCCATCTTCACCGTCATCATATATCCTGACGTTTTGAACGTCATCTGCAACCCTTGCAAAATCTTCCGAGTCACCTTGCTCCCGACGGTATACCGATAGATCCCAATCTTCGGTTTCGTCTTCGTCGTCTTCGAACCATTCTGGATTGTATTGGAACTAAAATTGTCTTGAATCAATAGGGGATGACCGCGTATTGTTCATTACTACGTACCAAATCTCGCCCACTCATGCCCGAGTTCTTACCAGCTGCATGTTGCGTTTCTTTTGCTTTCCGCAGTGCGTCTGTTTCGGCTTCTTTCTTGTCCATCCTAGTTTTCTTCCATACGGCGAAAGTCTCTGGAGTGACTGGAGTTAGATTTGACCCTAGTTTGTGGCGCTGTGGTTTCGCAACGTGAGATCCTTTGAGAATTGCGTTACTCCTTGATCAGACTCGCCTGAATTTCAAGGAAGTCCTCCAGACTGATAGTGTTGGCTTTCGCTGCCTCCTCGGCAGCCTTGCGCTCCGACCTGAGCACAAACCCAGGAGGTAAGGCATGCCTATATTGGCACTTTTCGCTTCCATTGGGGCATTCCCAGAACCACCCGAACCTTGAAAGAGAATGATTAAGTCAGTCAAACTGAAAAGTTCATAATTTCCGCACTTTTGAGTCTCGATGGCCTCAATAAAAAACTTGCACACGATCTATACGTACGTTGAGTAGAGGTCCGAGCGGTGATGCATCCCGACCCACGTCTGTTGTTGTTCTAGGATTGCCGTGCTTCGATAGGACTACATTCCGTAGCTTCTCTTCATCCCAGTTCTCCATAGTATCTGATGAAGGACACGATGAGAAACTCGGCCAGTGGACTCATGAACACCGTACCTTTCATCTTGTCTTCTCTGTTATCCTCATACAAATTCTTCTTCTCCACCTTGCGGCCAATATTGAGATCATGGCTGAATTTGCACTTGTTGCCCTTCTCACAGTTTCCAGCTTTGTAGAAAGCACAAAGCACCGTTTTGGGATCGACTCCAAAAGGTACCTTCTGCGTCTGAACAGGCTTGAACATAGCAGCTTCCTCTTTCCTGCGCTTCTCCTCCTCGAGTTTCGCTTTCTCGCGCAGTTCCTTTTCTTTCTCCTTCGCAACCGCTTCCTTGGACTTTCCAGTCATAGCTTGCTGCTGCTGCAAAATCTGCACCTGCTTCTGGACCCTGGCAGATTTATTTTTCTGTATACACCGTCAACAAAAACATCAACAAAAAGTATATGATCATGCCTACATTCTTCATGCCGAAAGTCTTCGTGAAGTAACTGATCGATCAGTTCTTTCCTCAGATGAGCTGCATGATGATCTACCTTGTCCTCCTTCACCTTCGAACCTGAAGGCACGTTTTGCTTCTTTGGAGGCATGATTAGGGTAGCTGGTGATTGTGACTTAGTAAAGACTGTATAAAAGGTTCAACGATGGTGCTGTCTATGGGACTCCACGAAAGTCTGTCACTCGCAGATATCGTGCACACTTCAAGTTAAGATGTAGTTGGTAGTGGTTCTCAGGCTTCTCAGCCACTGCTGACAAATTTTATAAAAAATGGTTTACCGTTTCACTACCAAGTCAAGGCTCAGAATTGCTCATTTTGCGCTCTAGCCTGCAGAAACATTCATCTTCCTTTGCAGTTACCGGTACTAGTATCAACGCGTAGCCCGAACTGTTTGCCAGTGGTCACTTCTTTTCCTTCAATTTATATCTCATCTTCCACTGTAGAATCACCAAGGATGATCGGTATGTGGTTAGGTTCGAGTCCATCGACCCAAGTCACAGTGACATACAGTTTTACTAGTGAGGTATGTCTCCCTGGTATATTGTATCTGTATCATCGCGTTATCGAGGACCACTGTGTCGGCGACCATCTCATGGCCAATGGAACTCTCTTCATCTTGATCGCGCACTGAGTCTGGATCCATCTCTGCAAGGCACAAAATTCGATTCTGAAAAAAACAGGCTCATAAAATCTTTCATACGAAATTGTGTCATGTATCACAGACTGACGATCAGCAATGCAGAACAGGTTGCCTTCATTTGATCCACGACTTATTGCAACCCTGTCAACCGACGGCGTCAGGTCAAGTCATCAATGAGGACCACGCTATATCGCATGGAAATCTGCTGTACTCTGTGTTACTGCTTTCAAATTGACCGTAAAGACCGCAGGAGTGGTCCGCACTAAAATCCAGACGATATCAAGAAGGCTATCGCGGCAGGGAAACTCGGACCTTGCGAACCAGGTTCTGCCGCCCATTCAGTGAGCCTATGGAAGAGATAGACAGGGCACCGTTGACTGAACGTTTTGGTGAACGTCGGACCACTCGTGCCTCCAAATCAAGCACAACGTTTTCAAAAGGACTGGATTGGGGATGTTATCGCACTAGTGCTATATGCATCCTGTAGCCTGTAAAAATGAGGCCGCAGTATTCCTCTACAGCACTCACTTGATACTCACTGGTCGCTCTAATAATTCCATCTGGATGAATGATGGCGACTGTTGGATGAGTTTTATCCTTCGTAACCTTGTGAGCTGCATGTGCACGCTAACTATCATGATTGAATGAAGATTTCGCAACTAAACTCTGTGGGTGGGCATGGATCGACGATTGGTGTCTTCCGCTGGTCTGGGAAGAGTGCTACACGGAATATTGGATACTGAACGGAGAAACTTGTCAACGACATTATCTGTGTAAGCGAGATTCTTTGAGATCGCCATTAGTTGCAAGTCGACTGTCGAGAGTAAGACCGCGTGTCCGACAGAACGATTGTGCTTTGATGGTAGTCGACACCGAGCGATAGAGCTAATGGGGCATGAAAATTCATTGTTCAATTCGGCTATGATGAATCATTTCATTAATGAACTTCCTGCTTGGACTTCAAATGCCTCCGTCGTTCCATGGGACCAGTGAATTGTTGATTCGCACAGGTGGTAGACCCGAACTGGGATGCTCCCCACGGTAACACTGCCTTTCTGCACAATTCTATTTTTGTTGACACTCAGAATTTATTCCCTCGCAAATGCAAGATGAAGATGGAAAGGACGCTTTGTGAATAATTCTGGAGCTTGGAAGAGCTGGTGCTCAAAACAAAATCGAAGTGCCCTGGGGTGACTGAAGACTGTTATGCGCGAACTTTACTCGCACGTGTGGTCTATGGCACGGAATACCTTCAGATACAAAGAAGCGAAGTGGTTGGACAGGAAATCGATATCTTGTATTTCAACTAGTATGGCACAAATTTGAGATATTCCTGCGTCCAATGAAGCCCAATGGATTTTCTGCAGAGAGCTTTGTTGCGCTGGCGGGACGGTGAAAAATATCATTGTAGGCCTCGATTAGAACATTAACAACATTCTTGTTTTTCCACCTACAACCGCCCATGCACACTGTGGTAGGGAACGAACGTGTATCAGGGTATGGATCAAAATTCTGGCGATTAATTCGTAGTGGTAGAAGATACTCTGCACCTAGGGAGACATATCAGGCTGAGGATCCAATTTCAGCGACCGAACAATTTACCTAACAGAAAAAAAGATACAACTCAAATCGATGACCACAGTGAGCTGAGACACTATGCAAATGATAGCGGAAAAGTTTATTTGGCCGAAAAACTGCATGACCTGACTGACGACCAGAACTGATAGGGTGGTTGGAACTTCATGAGAGTACCTGCGGTACCTCGCATTATCTCCTGTCATAATGCAAAGAGATCATGAGTATCTTAAATAACTTTGAAAGTGCTCATGCGAAAAAGGGAAATTTACGTTCATTAACCACTTGTTCGTTTCCGAAGCAGGTTTTCTTTCACACTTGTATTCTGTCTTATTCTCCATGGCTTTATCCCAAGGCCCTCCCCAGAAATGCTACGACGTGTCCTAGACGACATCAAGTCTATCTCTCTGTCAGCACAGTCAACTTGGAGGACGACTCACTGAATAATCTATCCCACAAAAGTGACGTGTTTATCCAACGCACTAACAGCGGTGTGATAGTTACTTCGTGCTTTTGTGTGGCTCCATGTTGAAGGGCTACATGGCACGTGTAATACCCCAACCACACTTGACACGGATGCATGATGGTGAATCCGAGTTGACTTCACATTGACTGAGGAGGTGGTTGAACCTTGGGTCACGTGGTAGATCCACAGAGGATCCGGGCCGCATGGGATACCCAGTAAGCTGATGTTCTCAACGTCACACGCAGGATCTTCAAGTTGCCATTATTATAAAGGCTAGCACTCCTAGTCATGGCTCTTACCTCGTCGTTGCTGGCGTCGGCGACTCCAAGTGTCATCGCACCAGCAGACATTACCATCGGTCATGTGTAAGCTTCTATCCTTCGTGGTTGTTCGTCACTAAAACGTTCCGTAGGCAACTTCGAGATTTAATCATATGTCCACGCGAGGCTGGGATCGTCAATTACGTTCATAACAAGTCGATTATTGAGCATGACCTTCATGCTCCAGACTTTGTGCGTTTTCATTTATCCTTGTCTTTATGTGATGTAAGGGTCGCAGGACGATTCTCATTTATGGCTCCTAGGCACCAAGACTTGTAGCCGATCTCGCATTCATCCCAAACACACTTTCTTCTTTAACCCTTTCTGATTCCCCGCACACACTCCTCGCAGCAGGTGGTCAGGACACCGAGATTCACCTCTCGCTTCACAGTCCATCGCGTACCCATGCGCTCTGGCAGTTCTCCCGCAAGCTCAGTGGAAGCATCAACAATTCCGTCCTCCTTTCACGCGCATTCGACAGTTCTAATGAACCACGACTTATTGTGAGTAATAATGACTGGACAGTTCGCCTCTACGACGTGCCCCTCCGAGCCCGTGGGGCACAGGACCTCAGATGCTGTGGGGCCCTCAGGCTCAAGGAGCCTGTGAATCATTGTACGTTATCATCTCACGTGTGAGTAAATAACTCAACCCTATGGACATGTACAGCCTCCATATCGCCCGACGGCCGTACCTTACTGTCAGTTGGAGACTCTCCTCGGATCTACCTTCACTCTCTCTCAGGCAGCGCTCGGCTTTCCTTCAATCGCGTCACAACATTGCAGATCCCGTCCGCCATCCCCATCCATCCCAACTCCCTCGTAGCGTCCTTTAGCACCGCATGGAGCGCCGACGGACTTAAGTTCGCTGTTGCTTGTCAAGAAGGAGTTGTCGCAATCTGGGACGTGCGAAGCACAAAGCCGCTAAAGGTGCTGCATACGGGTCGTGAGAGGGGCGGTGGTGATAACGGGTGGATGAGTGATGACCCATGGGACTGGGCACGCAGAACCTCACGTGCCCCAGGATGGGGTGCGCGGAGCGTCAAGTTCGGATGTGGCGGAGTTGGCGCGCGGGCAGGCCATGAGGTAATGACGTATACTGAGGTGTGCACGAGTTCGGAGTATCTTCGTTCTATACTCAGACTGATCATGGGAATTTATACAGCACACCAATCTCCTGCACGTCCTTGATGCTCGAACATTCGAAACTGAAGAAATCATCCGCGTGCCCAACATCTCTTGCAGCAAAACTCCTCCTGCTCATACATGCACCCATCCACCACTTAGGCATTCAGGAGGGCGACTGAGTGCACGTGCCGCACGCCGCGACGACAGCGTTGTCGTCATTCCTCCGCACGGTGTACTGCCCCGGACGACGTCATGGACGGGTGCACCGCCCTCGAGGATGTCAGATCGAACAGGTGGCAGTGATGAGGGCGATACGATGGACCTCGATGAGCTCGAGGTGGACTGCTTGTCACGTGGGGGCTCGCCACCTCCAATGAACTTGCACCGCACCCCAAGCCCATATCGGCCCATCAGCCCATCACCTCTCTCTTCCCAAACATACCGTCCCGCAAGTCCGCCGTATCGCCCCTCAAGCCCTCCGTACGGCCCCACAACCACGACACCCGTATTTCACCCCTACCTGCCAGTGCGTCCGCGGCGAACACATGGGGAGGAAGGAGAAGTCGATCGTGCAGGAACGGTGGCAGAACATGAAGATGCGGATATCGCAGGGACGTGCTTCGATCCAACAGGAGGTTTCCTGTACGTGGCGACAACAGCTGGTGTTGCTGAGTGGGCCGTACGTGGTTCTGAAAAACGTTGGTGGGGAAGTGGACAGTGGGCTTAGGGTCCCGTTTGTGCTTCTCCTCACATGTTTCAATGCACGCGTATGTCTTTTCAGGATTTTGGGACGTGTTACACATACTTCTCTGTGGATCTGGTCATATGTACTCTTGTGCTCAAGTGGTTTGATCTACTACTCTGTTTCGTATTATTACTAGGGTCATATTGCTGTCTTCCTATCCCTTCTTTGTTATCGTCCTTTCATGTGCACTTACTCACATCATGCTTTCTCGTGTCTGATCGTACTCATCTCATGTACTGTACTAGTTGCATTTCTATATTCCGTTTCTGATGTTTGTATACGTACACACCCACGAACTTGATACCAAACACGCTAGTGAATTTATGATGTATTCATTTCTGTCGTACATCACTTTTTCATTGTATTACTGGGGCTATCCTTGGTAGAATTTCTGCCAAGGAATGATACTTTCGATGCTTTGTCCCGGAAGGGGATGTGGCATAGCCATCATGCTTCGCCCCACACTTTCCAACCTCGACTAACTTGGACCATGTACCTGTACTCAATCGATACCCCAAATGTTATTATCGACGCTCTCTCAGCTCATGAGAGGGTAACCAATGATATGGCATTTGATTAGTCCCATGCAAAATTATCGCAGATTGCCAGTGCTGTAGTTGGCTATCCACGGCACGCGCCTCCGCGGTAGGCTTCAAGTCACACGGTAAGCATGGATTGTGCTGATCCCGATCCGCCAGGTATTGCGAATATACCTGAGTACTGACTACGCGATATAAACATGCATGACAACCTTTTATGAGGAATGGAGTTAGACTCAGGCGATCCTCACCCCGTGATGCAGACCAGATCTCATTCTACTTTGAACGGATCAAACTGCCACTTCGATACCAACCGCGGAAATTTCAACATCTTATCTGGTTATGACATTGGCTGGATCACGCACATCAGTCTTTTGATCTAGTAGCCGTTGAATTATTCCAACATGCGGGTGTCCGTAGTACGTCACATTATCTCCATCGATTATAAGTCTCACTAGATGACTAGACAGATATAGCCAGTTCGAAGATATTTAGGGGCCCCGGCCCCAACGTGCCACTGAAGCTTCACGAATTGGTAAAGTGGCATGACATATGTACGACGTATACGTAGCAACTATCTCCAAACACATTTGAGTTCTCCGCTTGCCAGAGAAGACCAGAGGACCAAGATAGGGCGTACTTCTGCAACCAAGCTTAGCTAGATCACTGCGGCGCGTGATGATGATGTGGTAGGTAGCTGTTTCCTCGACAACATTACGACCTGGAGAGTCCAGATTAATTTGCAAATCGTCAGAATCCCGCGGACTTTTCGCTTGACAAAACGTAGATTTCCGCGTACATATTCGCATGCAATTACTGTTGGGTGTGGTTGATAGCGCTGAAGATCTCGCGACGGCGATGTCGGGACGCCAGAATATTAGGATGCGCGAGCGATTTGTCTATAGCGAACGTTGAACGACGAATTTCTAGCTCTGGAAGGCCGAGCTGCTGCCCTCGTCTTCCAAGAACTGAAGCTCCTCGGCCGCCGACCGAGATGCGCGCTTGAGCGACCTGACCCAGGATTGGACCGGCTGGACCTTCCACATTCACGCGATGTACATCTCATCGCTTGGTACCGCCTGGACCGCCTCTATTATCCGAGAGGCGTAACATTGGACCCATAGAGTTAGCTCATCAGCTCCAAGTAATCCGATGAACACAAACAGTCAAGTAATTTCCCGTTGTATAGCAGTACTGCTCGTGGGCGATACATGGAAGTATTAATTTAGATTCTGGAATCCACGGGCAAAATGTTGACACATACCGCCACGTGTACCCTTCTTAGAGTTCAGAAGTTGTAGAACAATTGTAGAAACTCGTGAACGCATGTCCGGGTCATCCGTATTATGTCGACATGGAAGATAAGGTCAATGGGGCAACGACGGCGATGGCTATGGAGCACAGATCGGATGGCTAAACTGTATACCAAGACTCAGCACTGAGCACTCAGCGCTGAGCGCTGAGCAGCCCTAAGCTGACTGGCATTAAAAACTGACCCAGGGCACAAGGTTGAAGTTGCCAAGGCATTGCAGTGGCATTGTCCCAATGACAGCTTAGTAAGTGAATGAAGTTCCAATCAATTGATTAGTCAGGTTCCTAGTACCAGCCAAGTTCTTCATCATGAGCACCGACGAAACGTCAACCGTAGTGGTAAAAACGAAGCCAGTAAAAAAGCTCAAGCCTGCGCGCAAGCAAGTGAAAGCGGGAGATGTAGAAAGAAAGGAGACGCCTCAGACGGGGAAAGAATATAGTAAGTGCCAATGATGTTGTCAATGAGGACTCTTCACGAGCGTAATTGCAGATATCTGGTACAACAAGTGGGCTGGAGGCGACCGGGAAGATAACTACTCCAAGTGAGTTTAATGCGTATCTATCTCTTATTTCAAGATCTGACTCTGCTGTAGCAAAGTAAAATCGCAAACTCGGTGCAATATCAAGAAGGACTCAGGCCTGACTCGAGCGAACACGACTGGTATTCGCTATTGTTGTCTGTTCTATGCTCGTGGGTGCTGTCCGTATGGATGGGAGTGCGACTACCTTCACACTCTTCCCGACCCTGATAACGCATTGCCGGATTCGAGTAAAGATTGTTTCGCTCGAGACAAATTCTCGGACTACAGAGATGACATGGGTGGTGTCGGTAGTTTCAACCGACAAAATAGAACGTTATACGTTGGTCGAATCAAGGAGACTGGCCCAGGCCCGGAGACGGAAGAAATTGTCATTAGGCACTTCAAAGAGTGGGGCGAAATTGAACGCAGTAAGTTATTGAAAGTTTCTGTAAAAATGGCATCTAAAACACATCCCTACAGTCCGCGTGCTACAGTATCGTAGCGTTGCGTTCGTGACTTATGTCTCGGAGTTCGGCGCACAGTTTGCCAAAGAGGCCATGGCGTGTCAATCCCTTGACAATGATGAAATCTTGAACGTTCGATGGGCCACCGAGGATCCCAATCCGGTACAGAAGGTGGCTGAGAAGCGGCGATTGGAAGAGATCGGGCAGGAAGCTATCAAAGCGCGGATGGACCCTCGTATTGTTGATGCCATGCGGGCTGTCCGTGCATTAGAGGATGGGGATATGCTGGATGACGAAGGAGAAGTGGTAGAAGACCCGGAATCTAGCGACCCAGAGGCAAAGCGGCGGCGAATTGAGCTGCCACCGCCACAAGAAGCGGCATCAGAGCCATCACCTCAGCCCCTTGGTCTGCTGTCAGCCGATACAATGGAAGGTCTCAAATACTTTGCCGAAATAAGGAAGCGGAACGGCGTCTCGCTATCTGTTGTACACCCAAAGACAATACTTCCGAAACCATTGACTTCAGGGCTGGGAGTGGCGGACTACGGGAGTGACGAAGATTGAGGTTTGTTCAGTTTCATTTGCACCAATCGGTAACTAGTCTGATATCCGACCTGGCCAACAGCCCTTAATCTGGTTATTTCCACAAGTTAGAACCGCCTCCTCCTGCCAGCCGATAACCTTCGAACGTGATGAGCGCTCCGACGACCCATGACGACTCGTTTCGGCATAAATTCGTAACTACTATCATTGGGAAAAGAGTTTTCCTTCGCTTCATTAGCTGGCACTCTAGAAAATGTAAAAACGTTGCGCAAACATAATGAAAACCCATATACTATCGACCTCCATTCCGATTATTTGTCACAACTGGCACATAAGACTAGTCATTTCGATCGTTGCCGATCACTTGAGATGAACTCATTCGCCACTCTTTGCAGAAACAGATCCGGGCCTGGCAACATGTGCCTCCTCTCGCGCCCACATTCAGGTACCTTGGCCAGGTTGGTAACTTCTAAACTCCATAAACGGAACCATGAGGATCAAGATATACCCTAAACCTCAAGGCAATTGGCCACCTTACGTCTGTCATCAAAGCTCTGCAAAGTCTATTCCCATGAATGCCAGAGCCCACACATCTTAGGTGCCCCGGATCTATATTCTACCAATCTCCACGTTATGCCAGTGCATCGGAGGCTTCGGAAATGAGAGATTATGGCCGTACTAAATGTGGGTGAAACGTCATTTGGGTTCATGAATGTCAGTAACCACCTGGGGTTGGTGACCAGGAGCGACCAAGAATGGAACAGAAGAACTCGATCAGCCATTTGATGAACACTAAGTGGCCGGCGACTCGCGAGTGAGTCAAGTCCCGTCTGACTCCGATTGCAAACCGACAAGTAGGTGGAGGTGGAGGGACTCAGGTGAGTCCGATTGCGGCAATATTCCTCAGCATGTCAAACCAAGCAGCTGGGGAGACAAATAGTACGTGCTTGTTAGTTCAACGAGAACGGGCCTAACTACAAGTGACACGGGGATCTGCGTGATGGGATTATCCACCACCGAACAATTCATCTTGAGGCAAGCCTCGGTCAACTATGAGTATTCCGTTGCGGGGGAAGCCGCTGTGGCAAGATCAGGCAAAACGTAATAACTCATGTTACAAGACAAAAACTCCCCTTCTAGGGCCATTGCAATAGAATTCTAAAGACATTGCAATGGAAGTGTACTCCAGGGGAATAAGCTGTGAGATCTCGTTGGCAAGCGCGATGTGCTAAAAGAAATTTGAATCGTCAAACAGAGATAGACGCTGTGCTTACATACCTGTGCATGCAGCCCTGAGGGGCATGCGAAGAGTGCAGCGCCACGTACACGTTGTAAAACGGCGGCGATTATGCGATTACTTTAGGCATCGTTTGGCGTTGGTTTGGCGGGTGATTGGCCGCTCGAGCTCAAGGCCAAACGAAGAATCATTGTAAAGCAAATCCTAAGTGGCCCCTGGACCGTCCTGCCTCCGTCTTGTTTGCCACCTATGTAATATTACTGGAAATAAATCTGGAGGCTGTGAGTAGTATGGCATACCCAAAATATTGTTTTTTTCCACCATCATCGGATAGAAGGCGCCTGATATCAAGATGGCGCGGGCCATGCTGCGGCAATGCAAAGCGATGCATCCCAGTAATACCACGAGAGTTAATAATCCGATAAATTGTGCTTATACAAGGTGTCCGTCGTTACTATCGATGTGGCTTGTGTCTTGATCTTGAATTGTGGCAGGTGAATATCATTATCTGGACTAGCGAGTGGTTGGCCGTATGTGAAATTGTGGATGAATATAGTGGCGGTGCTGCCGTTTCCTCACTCAAACTCCCAACCATCTACTCTGAATTTCTCTTCAGAAAGCACAGCGTTTGGCTGGTTGGCTGGCTCATGACATGTTCGAGAGTCTCATGGCTATCCAAAAGAAATTCTATGCAGATATTCAAAGCGCTTTCCCCTCATTTCTCCCACTCAGCAGTGGTAATTGAGCCCGGATAACTTGTGGGTTACAAGCAGGTTACAAGTGCCATGGCACGATAGAATTCACGTTTGTCATGTTCCGAATTGCACGACTGCGCTCAGTATTTCGGCACCTAGACGGAAGGCCAGATCTGTCAGATCTTAACCACATCTTGCCAAAACCTTGTGGAAACAGGCGTTTTTGGGCGTCTCCCCAAAAGAAGTTGCCGAGGTTTGTGATACCGTATAGTCGCCTCGGCGCTGGCTTAAATAGGATCATTTGTAGGGGGCTGGGTCTCTATTTAATCGCGAGTCATCTTGCTCCGTGGTCTGTTATCCGCTTACCACTACAATGTCTTTTACCAACAACGGTCCCTCTCGTCGTGTGCAGGTGACATCGCTCCCTCACATTCATCTAGAGTTACCTTCTGGATCTGAACAAATCAGACGCGCTCCCGCACAGTACGTTTGTGTTCGTACTTTCTATCGTTGACTCTCAACTCATACATCAGCTCGCATAGGCTCGAAACTGACTCCTTTCCGTTTACCATGTACAACAATGATCTGCCATTTACGTCCTCTTCTACACTTTTTCAAGAAGGATGTAAGTCGATGCACGTCATGTTGTTTGCTCGAGCTGAATAGATTCCCAGCTGAATCTTACAATCATCAATTCTCGCAATTGGAGGATATAAGCCCTGATGATTTCCTGCAACTTCTCAACGAACCTCAGCAGTCGCAAGACATGTATTGCCCAATGCCATTCATGTCTGGTCCTGATATGTTTTCGCCGTCTCCTGATACCTTCCAGGTCATTCCACCTTCCCCACCACCACAGACGATGTTACACGGTACAATTGACGACTTGCGCCTTATACCCATATATACCCCATCGCCCACATCATCCTACACCACACTCTCCCCCAGCCCCAGTCATGAGTCACCTTCGTCTCCATGGTCCGAAATTACCACCCCTTCTTCCGAGGGTAGCGTGTCTCCTATGATCCCCCATTCAAGTCTTTCGCGCCGGGGGAGCTCGGCTTCTCTCCGACACCATCATTCCCCAAGTGATTCCACATTTTATCTCCAACCCCCGGCTGTCGGCAGTAGGCACGTTCGCTCGCATTCAGAGTCAAGCATGACTCGTCCCGTCGCGAGTCAAGCCATGCTTGATGCCAACCAACGACGTCGGCGCCACGACGCTACCCATAAGTGCGATGAATGTGGGCAAACCTTCACAGCTGTGTTTAGCTTAAAGCGTAAGTTCTATATGTCGAACTACCTCTTTCTACGGTGCTGAGATATATGCAATAGGTCATATGCAATCTCACTCTGGTGTCCGACCATTTGTCTGCAGCGTTCCTGGCTGTAGTCAGGCGTTCTTCAATCAGAGTGACTGCAAACGCCACGAACGTAGCAGGAAGCGTCACAAGGGTCTTCCTTTTTCCGACTCACTCTAAACTTGGCGTTATGCTCCAACCATTTCACTCGGGTCTGCCAAACACCCCGGTCGTTGTACACGTCACGTCGGAACTAGACACTCTTGTGCGCATTAGCGTCTCGGGCATGCAGGAACGATAGCTACACCTCCATATTGTCCTTGCTTCATTCCCCACCATGCCAATTTTCAAATTCGACACAGTCGATGTCTCATCTCATTTCGACTATAGATACCCTTGGCTTTACATACCCTAATTTTTTGTGCCGTTCTCCCTATTCATACAATAATTTTGTTTGCCTTTTCGGTCCCCTCACTGCCCATTGTTGCCAATAATTATTGTATCATTCTTGCTATGTATCTGGATCCTGAGTTGCTATGCGTTGTCAACTGGCCTTGTCGACGCAATGTCCTTATTCTCCTTATTCTCCTTGTTGTACTACATCCCGCTGTGTAGCCTTCAGTGGTAATCTAGCTAAGATTGTTTAGTTGCGTGGCCATGGCGGCGCCGAATCTACCCTGGTTAATTGCAACATTACTTCCCGTACATACCACGAAACCAGTAGAACAATTGGTTTTATGAATGGATCTCGTAATTAGAAAGTCGGTATTTATGATCAGTTGACATTTATATCATGGGTACGTACGCACACTTGGTGGCCAACTTCCCCGCGGGCGCCCGTCAGGTAAGTCATCACTGTTCTTGCGCTGAAACCTAGATCAGACTTAGCAGCGGACTCAATAACCCGGTAGCGCATGGCGAATGCTATTGCGATCAAGCCAAGCTCGAGCTAGAAACCCATTTCATCACTGTTAACTTTGTCGACAATGATGGCACACATGTCTGCTGCGCGCTCGTCTCCCTCCGCGGAGCGCCCCACGTACGCACGCCTATATGCAGACACTTGTCAATCAAGTAGATCGTTTCTTTCAGGCCATAGCAGATCAACCGATGGCGTCCTTGCGCTCATGATCCGGCTCGACATCTCAAAGTTGACTTATCTGTGACAGTCCATTGGCCTCCGCGGTCCCGTCCCACGTGTAACGTATGATAGGCAACCTTGGCAACCACAATTTTGCGCTACCGCAGCTGAAGCTCGTTGAATCCTGAAAAGGGAAGGGTTTATCGTGTGATTCATGTCATCGCTATAATTGAGGACATCAGACTTGGCAGATCTGATAGCATGTACGTGCAGCATCTGGGCCCATGATTGAGTGGCCAAGAACCTTGAATAACTAGAAAGTTTGCCCCATGTAGGGATCATAAAGAAGTCTGGTGACGAGAGTGTGGTGTGCGTCACGTTTAGTTAGCGTCGACCGTACTTGTCATAGTGCATTCATATCAGCATTAATGATAAGAGACGCCGCCACACACCAAGAAAGTTGACGTTTGTCAAGTCCACGGAAATCAGGGAAGAATTGTAGCCGCTGCTGAACGGTATTGCACAGCGTAAATAAGATGATATTCCCTTTGCGCACTAAAAATATTTGTCGTGATGATCCGTCTGGGAGATATGCTGCCTGGTAGGAGGGTGCTATCCGTCTTGCAAGGCACATGAAATCCAAGCGTGAGGAAATTTCACGAGATAGAATTCACAGATATCATATACACTTTTCAAAACGACAAGCTTTCAATTTACATGGCGATATAGCCATATTTCCTCGCGCCAGACTAAGCAGTGCCTTTCGCGTAAGTGCCAGTCAGACACGACGTATTGAAAGACTCACAGAAACCAGAATGATGTTATCTTCACCGATCATAGCCGCCTCCCAGTCGTAAGGGGAATCACTCGGCACCACTTCAACAGTCGCAACACGGCCAGGAAGATACGTGATGACTTCTTCAACAAATGCAGAACACCGCGAATTCAGTGGCTGGGGCATTCCTAAGCGCGTCCACAAAAGTTTCGGTTCCGTTGTTTGTTCATTCCGAACATCCCTCCTCGCTGCATACTTGTTGAAATCATACACTCTGGCGGTATTTCCTTTTCTCCATGGCAGAAGTTGAATGAACTTCATGCCGTAGACGTAGCAAACCCAGCTATCGGACGGGCTGCGAAGGAGCATATAAGAACCATTTGGGCCCCACTGCTCCCATGGGACAATGCGTTTTTGTGTATTACGAGACAATTCAACCTGAGCCATGATGGTGGACAAGGCGACGATTAGCACAGTACACTCTTCATTGGAATTGCCTGCGGGGGAAACTCGCATGGTGATAGTGAAGATGCGGTCACTGCGAGCGGAAAAAAAAGGAGTTTGGACAGTTTGAGGCGGGGACCATCCTGGAGTCGGATCAGATCGAATCAACATATCTAGAACTTCAGCCTTCATCTTTGGATACTCCAGGCCGCAAATGTAGCTGACATCCTTATATTCCTCCATCTCTTCCCTGAAACTGTCGATACTGAGGATGTCCAAACGAGGCATTCCATCACTTTCCACGGCAACGATGCTAACCAAAAGTAAGTCTTCTGTGACGAAAGAAAAAGATTGAAGGTCTGTGTCTCGAATGAACTTCAAAGAGCTCTTAATAATCAACCTGCAGCAGCACGCGTGGAAGACGTACGAGCTTCTGCTGACCCGATTTCCAGTCCCAGACAACTAGTTGAGAGTTGGAATCATCTCCATGTTGTTGACACAGTATTGCAACCCGGGAACCGCAAACTTGCATAAGAAAGTTAAGGTCCTCATGCATGTCTGATAGCAGGTGCGTCACGAAGGGCATAGTGGCCATTGGATGATGCTCGCCGGTCATCAAGGTTCTTAGGTGTACGTTGCATGTCTGGTTCGGGCTGTGCCATTTAGTATCAGACGTGCCTCTCAAAAACAGACGCATCAAAACGTACGTGGCACCTACAATTTCCAAAGCGACAATCAGGTCCTGAGATGTATCGATGGTAAAATCTCGGATCTCAAACCCAAAATCATTGATAGTCCATTCCCGTTCGGGAATGTCCTTAATTTTGCAGGGAAGTTGCAGGCAAACAAGCCCTAACCGTGACCGCATGGCCTGACACAATACTCCCCCGGACAGTTCCCAAGAAAGACCACCCTGCATACTTATGATTTGGGAGTCTGGAAAATCCAAGTTGTTCCAAGCCTGTTGGTATTGTCGGCAGGCACGAAGGCGGCCAGCAGTATCAAGATTACAGTGGCGTCCATTCTCGAACCGTCCGAAAAACAACTCGACTTTGTAGAGAAGTTGTGCATTGGTGGTGATGACTGAACGAAATAATTGGCATACCTGGAATTCAGCGTGAGTAGCGGCTTGAGTAGTAAACAATATGAGCATATACGATACATACTTGTTTGCATCTCAGGAGAGATACTATATCGAGTTCATCGAAAACTATAGCGATCAACTCGTTCGGAAGACTGAATGCTGCCTCGACGTTTCCCTGCTGGTCAGTGTCCATGACCTAGGTTGAGTCAACTCTTAGCCACTGAGGTGGCGTTGGTAGCACTATGCAATTGACAAGTTGAACAAGAATTTTTGTGTCAGTTCTTGAATGGGCGAAGAAACAAACCATTTGTGCCACTCACCGCTGACCAGGACCAAACTACGTTGGAAAGATCTTGAAAAACCACCTTGTTCGCAAATAATGTTAGGATCAGTTTGATGATGGATCTTACTCAAAGAACACAACTCGAACACAGCTATGACATAATCAGATGAACCTTCTCACTTCCTAATGTTGCAGACGCCTCCACCAAGGCACTCCCTCGTCCTTTTTACAGAGACCACGTCAACTTATGGGCCTGGAGGATTGCGATCGAGGGGGTGGTGGTGATGTTGAAGTCCGATGAGAGCAGCGAGGTACCAGGACCGATGTCACAGATGCTTGGACTAGGTACGAGCGCAATGAGTCGTTGCTTCGGGCGAGTCTTTGGTCTCAAATCAATATGTTGGTATCTACTACTTTAGCCGTACTTCCTTCGTCGCCTCAGCATCTCAGTCATCTTCCAGATGCTGAGATGCGAGCATCACGTTTCCGTTCCTTTGGATAGCGAACCAATATAGGACTATATATTCTCGTTCTAACTTTTTCTCCCCCTCGCGTGTGCTCGTTTCGGCACTTTCAAAGAACTTCATATATCCAATACTTGGCGATCACCATCTACCCGACTCATTACTTACTGTACACCGCAAGTCTCAGGATATACATGACTAGCAACGCTTTTCGGTCCCGGTTCCTGGTGATTATCTGACCACTTCGACTCACATCAGCCAGATGGACTGCTGATTTCCCCTCACCTCGCGAACAAACCCGGCATTTATATCGTCCAGCAGGAAAACAATAACGTCGGAGATCCATTGTCTAAATTCCATACTTGCGTGGGCTCTGCTCGTGTCACAGACGAAGCCGCCAATTGCTAGCTCTGTAAGTAGGTGAGCGGATCACAAACTAAATTATTAAGAAAAAAACTGACGTAATGGTACAGGGTGATTTAAATCATTTGATGCAGGAGCAGAGCATGTGGGTGCAGAGGTGCAGAGGTGCTCGATCAGGATTCAGCGACTCAGTACAAGATAGCATTGGCAAGAACTTGGACAGGAAATTTCTGTGGCAGCAGAGTATCTGACTTCATTGACGAGTACTCAGACCAAGTTGTTCAGAGGCCGACATTCTGTTTATGCAATGAGATCAGTACCCTCATGTACATTGCATATCCAGACGACCCATGCTATATCGATTTTGTCCTATACATTCCGCTGGGGCTATTTTTCCAGGGGGTAGGATTGCATAAGCCATTGACAGCGATTGAATATGTGAGGCTTTCGTTAATGTTGCAGACGCGTTCACCAAACTCCCTCATCCCCGTTCACAGAAACTACGTCAACTCATGGGCCTGGAGGCTTGCGATCGAGGGGGGTGTTCAAGTTCGATGAAAGCAATGAAGCACCGGGGCCGACGTCACAGGTGTTGGACTCTAGGTAGGAGCACAATGAATCGTTATTTCAGCCGTGCCTTCGGTCTCAAATCAATATGTTCGTATGTCCTACTGTCTCGGTCATTTTTCAGATACTGAGAAACGAGCATGTTTCTGTTCCTTTCGATGACGAGCCAATGTAGGACTAGTATACATTCTTGTTCTAGCTCTTTCTCCCCTCACGTGTACTCGCCTGTTACAACTTCAGGCACGTATTCTGACTCCCCCCTCAGCTTTCCCCAAATCCACTGACCATCCCTTCGTCTTGTCCACAGTTGCCTTCAAATCCTCGATCCTAAGATTCAGCATCTCAAGCGCATCCAAACCCATGGGCAACCGCTTCGGTATCTTTCCTCCTTGTACGACCTCATACACAGTCCGTGTGAACTTGTCTCCATCTCCTTCCAAGGCCGCAGTTTTTAGCGTCTTACGCAGCACGGAACTCGGAAAGGACTCGTCGGCGTATGCTGGGTGCTGCGGTAACGATGTTGCCCTATCGATTCCTTTTGTGTCGAATGCTCCGGGTTCAATGATGCAGACCTGTTTTCTTGTTGTGAGTACAAAACTTATTGATAGAGCGAATCACGTGCATTTATGTTCCAGGAAGCCGGCAGCTCTTTTGCAAGACCATCTGAGAACCCCTCCAGCGCTATACATTAAATCAATCATCAGCAACTCCCAATTTTCTCGCAACAAAATTCTTACCATGTTTGCTGCAAACCCATCAGCATCATCTCAAAGAATATCAAATCAAAATCGCACTCACGACGCAGTGTAATAACTCATTCCAGGAAGCGCATTAAACCCAGCAACCGAACTAACTTGAAGGATTATCCCCCCCTTGCCTGGCTCGTTCACCTCCCTCAAAAACTTCACAGCAGCACGACTAACGTTCGTCGCGCCCCAAAAATTTGTCTCGAAAATACCACGTGCTATATCATCCGGCGTGCCTTCGATTTCGGCGATAAGTCCATATCCCGCATTGTTGAACACTACGTCGAGCCGTCCAAATGCTGAACGCGTGCGCGCAAATGCTTCGTCGATATCTTCTTGCTTCGTGACATCGACTTTGAGTACAAGGAGCTTGTCTGATGAGTATCGGGCTTGGAGGTCGGAAAGGACTTGTGGTTTGCGGAGGGTTGCTACTACGATGTCGCCTTGGCTGAGTGCGTACTCCGTCATAGACCTTCCGAACCCTGAGGACGACCCCGTTACTGTGTGTGGTGCTTAGTACCAGTGAAGTTACTAGTGAGTAGAAGGAACACTTGCTGAACCAGACTTTGGGAGAGGCCATTGTAACTTGTCGATGATGTGATGATCCCCCTGTTCTGGTTGTGGTTTTTATGTTCTGTCTATTAATGCGTCCGACAGATAGCTGACAGAGAATATCCCTAAGGTCGCGCAGCTAAACGTACATTTTGGCACTTTCAAAGAAATCATATAGTTAGTCATCATTGGTAATAACCGTTTTCTGCCCAACTTATTATTTGCTGTATTCCGCAAGTCTCGGGAATCGGGATACACATGACTTACACATGACTAACACTTTTCGAAGTCGGGTTTACGTTCATTACGTTCTGAACCAATCCCTAGGATTCACACTCGGAAGATCTGGCAGCAGGAGCACTCCTCTCAGCAGCATTATCGGTCTCAGCTCGCACATGTCAAAAATCAGTGGAGTCATCGACCCTACCAAAGCTAACAACTTTCAGAGCCGTGCCCTGGCCCTGTTATTGGTCGCAGGTATGGACACTTTCAAGCAAAAATTCTCATCACCTTTTACGAGACTATCCCAAGACAAAGCCATAGCTAGAGTGGTGGCTTCGTGATAGCCATACTCAGATGTTATTTTCTCCTTTTCAGAAGATGAAGACGGGTCTATTCCAGACAATGCCAAGTTATATGCCACAGTTGGCAAGCGCTACAACTCGATGGAGAGGTCACTTTGCTTGCACTCCAGGTACTGAGATGCGATGCATTTTCGTTCCTTTCGATGACGAGCCAATGTGGGACTAGTATACATTCTCGCGATGTCTCTTTCTCCCTCGCGTGTGCTCGCCTGTTACAACTTCAGGCACGTATTCTGAGTCCCCCCTCAGCTCTCCTCAAATCCACTGACCATCCCTTCGTCTCGTCCACAGTTGCCTTCAAATCCTCGATCTTAAGATTCAGTATTTCAAGCGCATCCAAACCCATAGGCAACCGCTTCGGTATCTTTCCTCCCTGTACGACCTCATGCACAGTCCGCGCGAACTTGTCCGCGTCTCCTTCCCAAAGTGCACTATTTAACGTCTTACGCAGCACAGAAGTTGGAAAGGACTCGTCAGCGTATGCTGGATGCTGTGGTAACATGGTCGTTTCTCCGATTACGTTTGTGTGAAATGCCCCGGGTTCAATGATGCAGACCTGTTTTCTTGTTGTGAGTACGAGTTTATTGTTAAAGAGAAAAACGTGCATTTATGTTCCAGGAAGCTGGCAACTCCTTCGCAAGACCATCTGAGAACCCCTCCAGCGCTGTGCATCAAATCGATCATCAGCACTTTCCATTATCCTCGCATCGAGATTCCTACCATGTTTTCTGCAAACCCATGATCCCATCAGTATATCAAAGAACATCAAATTCATACCGCACTCACGACGCAGCATAATAACCGAACCCAGGAAACGCATTAATCCCACCAATCGAACTAACTTGAAGAATTATTCCCCCCTTGTCTAGTTCATTCACCTCCCTAAAAAACTTCACAGCAGCACGACTAACGTTCGTCGCGCCCCAAAAATTCGTCTCGAAAAGCTCACGTGCTTTATCATCCGGCGTGCCTTCGATTTCGCCGACAAGTGCATATCCAGCATTGTTGAATACTACGTCCAGCCGTCCGAACGCCGAACGCGTGCGCGCGAACGCTTCGTCAATATCTTCTTGCTTTGTAACATCAAGTTTGAGTACAAGGAGCTTGTCTGCTGAGTATCGAGCTTCGAGGTTGGAGAGGACTTGTGGTTTGCGGAGGGTTGCTACGACTATGTCGCCTTGGCTGAGTGCGTACTCCGTTATAGACCTTCCGAACCCTGAGGACGACCCCGTTACTGTGTGTTGCTTGATATTAGTGAAGTTGCTAATGAGCAGAAGGAACACTTACTAAACCAGACTTTGGGAGAGGCCATTGTGATTTGTTGACGATGTAATGATTCCCTTGCCTGGCTACTATGGCTTTTATACCGCCCTGTCGTCTAACATCAGTCAAATTCATTGTTAGGGCATCGTAACAATGCCGCTCCACCGCTGCGACTGCTGCGGTGTTCCCAGGATGTTATGATTCGCTTCCCTGGCTACGATGGCTATTATACCGCCTTATCATTCACCAAGAACTTCATCAGTTACTCAAATGATCCGTTCATGATGGAAACGCGTCCCTGACAGAGGCTGACAGATCAACATCTCTTTGTGCCGTTGAACGTACGTCATTTCGGCACGTTCAAAAAACAGTCAGTATTTTGTATTCACTACATACGCAACTTACTAGTTATCACTGCATTCCGCCAGTCTTGGGATATACATAACCAACCCCAACCAACGCTGTTCGGCCTTGGTGATTATCTGACCAGTGCAAGTCACCAACCATCAAACTGCTGATTCCTCGACTCGTGAGCAAACCTCCTAAGGCATTCATATTGTTCAGCAGGAAAAATGTAAGGTTGGAGATCCAAGTGTTTATAAGATACCATACCTGCATAGGCTGTGCTCGTATCTCAGATCTTGAAGCTAACTCTATAACTGGGTTAGGATGGGGTCGCAGACTGAATTCTTGAGGAAAAGAGTGACGTAATGGTACAGATGATTAAAATTATCACCTGATGTTGCGGCATGTAAGTGCAGACGTGCTTGATCGATCGATTCGATCAACATTCAGGAACTCGGTACAAGATAGCATTAGCAAGAACTTGGACAAGATATTTCTGTGGTACAGCAGAGTATTTGACTTCATTGACGAGTACCCCGCATGTATGTGGCATATTTAGACGACCCATGCATTCCGCCGGCACTATTCGTCCAGGACGTAGAATTACATAACCCATGGTTGAACTGGAAGGTTTTTTTGAGCTGCACCTAGGAATTGCGTAGACATTAGTCCTGGCCTTGGTTTTGGGAAGGTCGAGATGGAGCTTGACGAGGGAGAAACGAGCAGTCTTATAAAGCCACTCTTGAGACCCCACATCTGAGCATCATGTTGCGGGGGTGGAAGAGTCACCGGTATATTTTGGTTTGGACCGTTTCAAGTTGGTACGAGGACCGGGCTGTTGGTCTTGCTTGACTTCACCGAGCTGAGCCAGAGCAATTGAGAGGGATACCAACAAACAGCGCCTGGACGTACCTGCATGCTAGACATCGCTTCATTGAAGCTTTGGAATTATATTCAAAATAATCGGAACTTCGATGCTGCTTAACTCCTGAAATGAACACCGCCAAGGTCACGACTTGTATAGAGTAGGTACATTCATACTTGGGGTAAACCAGTTGAAGCATTAGTGCAAGCCAAGTTCATGGGTCACAAACACCTCAATATTGAAAGAGCGACCGACCTGCCGATGTTCATGCCAAAGGAATCGAGTGTAGATGAATCGCAGGCACGATGTGCGTCGTTCTGTGCGAGAAACGTGAGAACATCCGTAGGTCCAGGAGAGTGACTAATGATTGAACTCGCTAGTTGAGGGCTGATAATAGATAATGGAGATGATATCAAATTCACGCACCAGTACAACATCACTTGCATCCCTGGATTATGACTAGCCTGATAGGAGAGTTGAGGACAGCGTATCCACAGCAGCTGTGCACACTGCATGGGTGACCCTATATACGAAAGGGGCCTTGAGCTTGAGCCATAGCAATGATGCCGAAACCGCAATCGAGGCGGGGCGTGTCTACAGGAATACAACATTCATGGAGGTACAAGGCACACAGCCATGCCACGTCTGAAAACCAGTGGTGGAGCTGAAACCGACTCAGGACTGCAAGTCTGTCAGCACGCGGTGCAAGTGACACCATATCACAGCTCCGAGTTGACCGCCGCTGGCTACTAGAAGACAGCCCAACTCGGTTGACTCAAGGTCGATATAGACCGGTAGAAGGTGGCGATAAAAAGACTCCGTGATGCGGTGGGGGCTAAACCTAGAGTAAATGACGATTTGTGATTTGAATTAGAAATACGAAGGCAGCCCGCTGGCAGAGTCAGTGTTCTGCCAGTCAGTGACCGCAGTGTTCATTCACTGAACGCAAAGTGTGGGAAAGTCGATGAACGTCAGCAACGTTCACTTGATTGTGAACGTGTCGGGTGCCATGAGTCCTTTGTATCTTCTATATTTAGAAATTGACTGATGCTTTTCGATTCATATCTCGCGGTATAGATGATAGTATTGACTCTATCGAGCGCGCAAGTGACGAAGTCTAGCTACATATGTATGAAAAAACGTCACTCTCACACGACCTCGCCTTCTTCGCTGCATCTGGTAGCATTATTGATCAAGGTGAGTTTTGTGTCTTGATCATTATGTACGGCTTAACGCTGTAATAATCCACGCAGGAACCTCGTGTCCCTCACCTATATGGCATGTTGCGGCTCTCAGTCGCCTACTCATTCTTGAGCTCTCGTTCACCACCATTCC
>MU172311.1:67416-98191 GCA_016695485.1 Suillus hirtellus | reverse complement strand
TGCTCAAGATTGGCTAGGATCCTTCTACCAAACAGCCATACGAGGCTTAGATGCGGAGGTTGAGTTATACGAGCTGTTGGATTTGGATGCCGATGGTATTGATGACCCAGAATTTCCGCACGCAGATGAGATTTTGGACGAGTAAAATGACTGACGAGTTTCTTGGTGATGCAGGCCTTAGCCAATCAGATACGATTATATAATATTTTCTCTCGGACTCCTGGTACCATAGCTGTTCACGTTTACCTGTCGACATAGTGACGTTCACCGGTGAACATTCACTGACTTTTGTGAACGTTCGGCGACCGGACGAACACTGGGCAGAGTAGTGGTTCTGGCCACGTGCACCAAGTGGGCGTTCAAGCGGAGTTACGAGATTGATAGCGCCTGCCGCAGTGCCGCTCCTTGAGCTCTAGTCCTCCCGGGACCCGCCTTCCTGTTCACCGCCTGCTTCTACCACCTACCAAATTACATCTTTTTTTTCTTCTGCTTTTTCTTTTGAACTAGTGTTTCAGTAGACGGTACTCCAGCTGCACCCTCCTGCTTTTCAGCATCTCCCACTAACTTCTTGTGTCTGAAGTTATATGCTCTCCCGGGACCTGCACCTGCTGCCCTCTCACTTGAAGTGTTTTTACTTGTTATAAGTAATGTAACCATTGAACACCTCGTGTCCTCGTACCGTCTACATGAACCCTCCCACACATTGTGCATGATGATCTGCACCCAAGTCTCGTGCCCTCCCCAGTGCTCCTCCGCGGCATGATACTTATCTAAATTATTTCATGTTATGTAAATTTGATGTATTTGTAGATTTCTTCGTACGACTTGAGCGGACAAAATTTAAGAATTCACTGATAAGACCGTACTACGACCCACCACCAGTTTAAAATTCCGCCCGAAGCCCCAGAATGACCCCTATACTTAGACTTTGAACGTTCTCGCGAGGTGGGATTGCAGAGCTTGAGCTAGACCACATGAGTAGAAAACCCTGTTGCTGATAGGACATTAAGCGGAGGAATTTAGTATTGAGTTTCAGACGACGCCAGACGATGTCGACGAAGTTCCAACTGGCAATAAACGCGTAAGTACGACAAAAATAACTACCGTGTATGTAAAATTGAATAATTAAGGTTTAAGCCACTTAGTGTGAGTTTTGGCTATTGCCGAGTCGAGTCACCATCATAAGAGAACTTGGTATAATAATATCATGGATACGACGCCTGGCTCCTGGCTTCTGACAATATTGATCTTTGATTTACTTGCCTAGTCATTAAGAAATCATTGTCTTTCAGGCTGAGCAACCTGATCACTCCCTGAGGATTGGGACACGTGGTTCCAGTCTGCATTGTGGCGGTTGTAACAGTGCTTGCAGTTAAACGCTGAATCAAACATCGGAACCAAATCTAAAAATTCCAAGGTAACGTAAGTCTTCTAGACTTATTTCTTTGCACTAGCCCCACTCTCGGTTTTGCTGATAATCGATAAGCAACACTGGCAACTCAAATTTTCAGAACAGCGATGGCCTAGAATGAGCCTACTATCGTGAATACCCACTATCCGATCACGAATTTCTCCAGATTGAGCATGTTGTAGTGCGCCACTAACCCAAGAAGAAGATTGCATCAACATCGCGGTATTTCTCCCCTTTCGTTCAAGTTCCGTTTTGAATTTACGGAATCAATGGCCATGGGGCTCCACAGAATACCCACTGCCGGCCTTACACAACCCGACTATCTATCCAACTTTGTAAATACCTCGCTGGCGACGAGGACCACCGTTCAACATGTCTGCATCCAGCATAGAACAGACTTTACTCGCTCAATTGACACAGCAGGGTTTTCACATAAGATCCTTTCGGCAACGAAGGCTAGGCGCTCATCCGGTACACATTTTATCGACATTGACATTGTAACCGCAGCACTGACAAAGTACTCGTTCAGGTTTTTGAAATATCACTAGCAGGCGGTCAAATCGTCTTGATGTGGTTGAGACCCACCTCTTCTGACATCGAATGGAGTCAACGGCTCTTTGAGAGCGAGACAGCTCTCCTCCGCTGGTTTTCCGCACACTCCGCCGTACCCGCGCCACGTCTTTTGCACGTTTTGCCAAACAGCGCTAGAATCGCTCGGAATGCTTTCGTCACGCAGGGTCTCACAGGTGAACCCATCAAAAACTTATACCCGACGCTGTCTTCGCGCGCAAAGGTTTGTCTTTGTATAGTTCATTGTGTTATCCGGTCGCTTGAAAATGTTTCAAAGGAGCAACTGGTGCGGTTATATGCGGATTTCGCACTGAAGTTGTTCGACATCAATGTCCCACAAACGATCGGCTCTCTCTCTGTCGCGAGTCCATCGGATGAACTCATCGTAATACCGCGAATTTACAATGCTAATCACGCCCATACCTCTGAGGTTTTTCCCACTTTGCAAAAATACCTCGAATACCTCTCCACATTGAAGACAAAACGCGCATTCACTTCAGACACCGGGGATGAGAATAGATTCCGAGCACAAGCATCCATATCACAATTAATTGCGCACCTGCAGGGGCACTTGACTCAACTCGATGAGCGGTGTGTTCGTCGCATGGTACTGGCACACGACGGACTGGGAGACATGAATTTAATGATTGATTCCTCCGGCAACATCACTGGTATCTTAGACTGGTGGATGAATTCGACATTGCCTGCTATACTCGCTGCAGAGTATCCCCCCTGGCTCAGATACGATGGAATCAACGACCCTCGATTTGCCGCTCCGAAGAAATCGTGGCTAGAAACACCGGAAGAAAGCGCAAGACTACGAAGAATATTCCAGGGGGTATGACTCGCCTTTCATCCTGATGGTTATTTGCTCATACGGCTACCGCGGCAGGCTGTGAAACACAATGACGTTTACTACACCGCACTGATGCAAGGCACTCAATTACGAGCGGCTGTAGGTTGGGTATTTGACATCGAGGATGACCCGTGCTGTGCAAGAATGAAACAGTGGACGCTGAGCGCTTTTGGTCCCCCAATCGGAAGCTCCCCAAATGATAGTCAGTGCATTATTACATAGCTGCTGAGTCTTCTATCAGCTGCGCATGGCCCGGACGTATTTCAGATAGTTCTTGTCCTATATGTTCATGTCTTTGATATGTATATTGCTTTTCTTGTTTAAAGTTTGATGCGGGCGTTCAGCGAAACTCTGTACACAACCTTTGACTCACACGCAACGATAATGCGAATGTGCCGTCAAGATGTTGATAACGATCTAACGACCTAGACAGGAACACGTGATACTGCTCTCCGTAATAAATTAAACTGAGCAATTGCCCATTCTAATGGTGGTGAGCATCATGGTGTTCCACGCCCTGGAAATCAAGTGCATAGACTGCAAAATCTAAGCACAAATTCCACAAAAAAACAGCCAAATAACTCACCAGAGCCGCATTCAGGGCAACGGCGGTTTTTCTCCTTCTTAACAGTAAACCAATGCAACTCATGGCTTTCGGCTGGCGAACCAGTGCATCCAACAATACGAGACGTGTCCTAGAATAAATTCAGCAAGACGCCACGATGCATCGCCACGACGCAAAACATACCAGTGAAAAGACTTTAATCGGGTCTTCAAGGGTGCCCACGCGACTCGAGTCAAGAGGCTCCAAGTCAAACGCTTCGACACCGTGCATCTCCCCGAGAAGCTGGAAACGCTCCAGACCAGTCGCTTGTTGCTCGTCGGAAGGAATTTCACCGGCCTTGGCACCCTCTCCGAAGAGTGAAGGAGGGGCGGGGCCCGAAAAACGGGGAGTGGTGGTGGAGAGAGCGCGGAAAGCGGTGGAAGGGGTTGACTTGCGCGTGCTGCGCACGACAGGGCGGACGGCACGAAGGGCAGCGTTGAACATGATGTGCTATGAAGTTGAGGCCTGGAGGGAGTTGGGAGTGACTTGGAAAGTGTCTGTCACGTGTGACGGCGTGACACGCCCCCGTCTACCTCCGACGACTTTGCAAGTTTTTTTTGCTCGAGGCAGAATACTCAGACCATTGACACGTTGTGCTCAGATATCCTCCTTTTTCTGATTATATTATCTGGCGAAACATTCAACTTTATGTTCAGTTTGCAGAGTGGTGGTTAAGTATCACTGACTGTATTGGACTGGCAGCACCGACCCCGGATCTGCTCCCATGACATTACAGATGTGGAAAACTGCAACGTCGAACGTTTACTCGCATCTCAAAAAAGTCCGAAGCAGGACCCGTCAGCATTAGGCTTAGAACCGTCCTCGATCGCACACATCGAGCACCTCAACATGCCATTACGGCAGCCACGCACATCAACAGTCTCTAGACTTAAAAGCACCGCTGCGGGGATTCTGTCGCACGTATCTGCCATTTACTCGGTATCGGTATCAAGACATTTGTATACAAAACCATCAGGCTGGCTCGGATTGCCAGCATTGTATCTCATAATGGGCGTCACGGCGAGTGTCGTAACCTCGGCATCGATGACATTGCAATATCCTTCGCCGAAATCCCACCATGTGCCTGGACGAGCTGCAGCGCGAGTTACGGACACGTCGTGATGCGTATCTGTACATACCCCTCTCCGCACCCTGCACAGGCTACATCACAGCCACAAGAGCATGTCTACTTGTGCTCTCGAGCGTGAAGAATGACGTGCAATCATATTGCCGAGACAGCTTCTGACCCGAAAATGCGGATGTTCGCTCACGAAGCTGCGAAAGATGAAGGGCGCTGATTAATGATTTGTCGATTCAGAAGTTCGAACATTGGAATGAGGTTTGCTTCATTTACAGCTTTGTATGTACTGTTTCTTCTCTGTGACCGTATAGAGTGATATAATAATTGTACTTCGCAAACATAATTGTGAGAAAGTCGATTGGTAATTGGGTAGGGAAACATAAGAAAATGACCTTCTTTGACCTTCGTAGACTTCACTTCCTTGACTTTGGATTTGCTATTGCTTCCTGTCAAGTTTTTTATGTATGTATAACGATCTCCCACAGTCCCCGCCATGGCCGGCAGTTTCACCTGAATTACCCAGCCTAATGAGCCATTCACTGGGAAAACAACAAGATACCCGATAGCGTTGACGTAGAAGTAGTGGCATGTACAATAAATTTGCTATCATATTGCCAGGGAATGACAGATGTGTGAATACCCATCGATTAAAGGTGAGATCAAATGGAGGCGGGCGACTCAGTTATTGATAGGCAATGCGGGCTCGCACCTTACCTGATGTAGGCATCATATCTGAATATTA
Source organism: Suillus hirtellus (assembly GCA_016695485.1). Taxonomy (NCBI): domain Eukaryota; kingdom Fungi; phylum Basidiomycota; class Agaricomycetes; order Boletales; family Suillaceae; genus Suillus; species Suillus hirtellus. Next base: position 92,927 of record MU172311.1, on the reverse strand, counting down.
CTTGTGTGGTCTACTTTGCCACCTGGATATTAGAGGGAGGGGAGGCTGGTTTGCTTCTGAATGATAGATAAAAAGAAGTGTGATTAATTTATAGATACAGTTGAGTTTTTTCCATGGCACCCCCCAGGATCCATATTCCCTATGGCGGGCCATCTTGTGTAGATTCCCTTTCCTCATTCCCGCTCAGCACATAATGTTCGCTAGTGATCAACATGGCTCCCAGTGTTGAGCGGTGCGATGGTGAATCCAAGTGAAAGCGCTGGAGGATTGGATCAGGATATTCAATGAACGTTTGGCAGAAGCTTACCGTGCCGTGCTAAAACCAGTGCCTTGCCCTCGCCAATATTTGTTCTGCATGCACCCATCAGCATATCAGATCGAATTCCAGTAAGCTCAGCCCACCTGCCCTTGAATAACGGAAAACATGCACCCCCAGTTCCAGCTACACAGCAGTTCGACCCGGTTGTGTGACTATAAAGAGCAATTTCGATCAAATAGCACTAGTTCGTACTACATACCTATGAAGAAAATGGCAGTCCAGATTGCAGCCTTGATCATCTAGCCACAGATTTCATAGTGCACTTTCCCCGAACAGGTGCCAATGATCAAAAACACACTGATACGCAACTCGGTTGGTGATTAAGGCCAAAGAACCCCGGGCCATCGAAGAAGCTGGGACCATAACTTGAGAGAAGAGTGACGGCTAGTGAAAAATGTGCACCGGGTTATCTAAAGACAACTAGGACAGATGGGCGACTTGATAAGCAGTTACGAGGTTGCTGGCAGTGGTACATGACGGTTCTAATGTCCTAATTGAAGGTTTGCGTCCATTCGTGGTGCTAGATGCTTGGATTTCGTCCATGTTGGGTTTGAGTTTTACGCCTGGCGTCGAGAGTCAGATTATAGTGGAGTTAACATCTCATTTCCGCAGCGAGTGCGACAAATTCTGCCTGACTTGGATGGTTGATGTGACTTCGACACCTGTGGCTACGTCTGACTTTTTTAAGTCAAATTCGGTCCCGTAGGTTGTTTCCATAAAAGGTAGGTGTTTACGAACGAAATTCCAAATGATGCGCTAGAATTTATTTCATGCCGAGAATGCAAAATGAACTGACAAGATGCCGTCTTACAAACTTATACATATACCAGTAACATTCAGCGAGCCAGAGACCAGTGGTGACGCCATCCCCCTCCTTTTTCTTCACGCTCACGCGCGAAACTCGCGTCCCCGCTCCTCATGTCTTCCATCTCACCAGGGTCCACTACGTTAGACATCCTGCGGTCTTACAGCCATCCTCCGTCCCCTTCAAGTTCATCTCCGGGCGCGACAGGACCCACCGATAGACCTTCAAGAGATCTTCACTTGTCTCTCCAGGACACAGGTTCCAGATATTCCACTATGTCATACAGTCCAACTTCAATTCTATTTACCGGGGACAAAGGCTTGTCGAGTGAGACCAATGAATCGCCCTTTCGATGGAATCTACCCTCCCCCGGGGAATCTGTAGGGGGCGAGCCACTGCCTGGTGGCGGAAAGGGGCAGGTATCCGAACCCACAGCACACATCTGGCAGGGCTGGAGAGTCGTCCTATTCGGCTCATGTGAGTGCATCCCGGTTTACTTGTCCCTTACCCGTGCTAAACTTGACGGTCGTAGGGTTCAACGTTTTATTGTTGTTGATTCCTGTTTCTGTGAGTGACCGCCTTCACACATCCTGCTGGGTTCACTGATCATCGCGCTACTATTCTAAGTGGACACTGAGCTTCGTGCTCGAGAGGCATCACAAGGTTATATTCATATGTAAGCTTCGCCGAATTCTTCTTGAAGCATGAAACGACTCTTTCAACAGTCAGCATCCTGTCCATGATCCCTCTTGTAAAGGTATGTCACACACTCTTCCGTTGGTCGACTGAATCGAGCGTTCCTTTCTTAGCTTCACGACCTTTCAACTCGTGAGCTGGCCCTTCGTATTGGAGGCACAAAGGCTGGTTTGCTTAATGCGAGTATGGTAAGTCGTATTCTATCAACGATTGGATACTCCTCAACCTCTACGTATGCAGAGTAATACGTGAGTTTAAGCTCCTTGGCTATTGATAGCTGTTTGACGCGCATCTCACAAGTGTCGAGATGGTCATTGCGGTAAGCGCTGGACTTGTATGCGTGAGAATCTGCTGATCTGTTTTAGATCACCGCCCTCAGGAAGTGTGAACTAAGAGTCGTACAATCTTCGCGTAAGTTCAACGAACATATTTGAGAATTTAATCTGACACTCGCAGTAATTGGTTCGATTTTGAGCAAGCTACGTATGTCGTGCATCTCTCCCTCATCTAATAACGATCCTCATATTTTTAGTCCTTGTTCTGGGAATGTGCTTCTTTGCAGGCGGCCTTCGCTTCTCCGAGCAAGGGTTCGGCCAGAGTGAGGTCATATATATGATAAAAATATCAAGATAACTAATAGATCTTCCAGCTGCTACACAGATCCATTCATCACTTCTGAGTATCAGTGTTGGGGCTCTGCTCCTCCCTGCTGCGTATCATTTTGCAATCAGTGGCGGAAAGGATTCTGGCTCCTTTGAACAGAAGGATGATATTCTGAAGATGAGCTATGGCGTAAGATTTGTTTTGACTTTGCTGAAACTCCCTCTGATCGAATTATCGTAGGTCTCAATCATACTCATGTTTAGTAAGTCCTGGGTTCATGTGTCCTTCGAGAACCACTTACGATGCATGTGCACAGTTTATGTCGCCTATCTTCTCTTCCAGTTCTGGTCCCACAAGCATCTTTATCAAGATTCCAAACTCAAGAGTAGCAAGCTATCGGTCAAGATACCAGTTCATTCGCGTTATCTAACCGAAATGCTATCTTCATCTACAACTCTAAACGACAAACCTAGTATGCATGATATTCGGAGTTTGACTTCTCGACGCCGTGTTTCAGCGCTGCCCAAATTGCCTTATAAGAACTCGCCGTTGAATTCTGCCTCTGAGATCACGTTGACAGGGAGCAAGGAGCATCTTCCGGAGACCATTAAGCAAGGAGCCATACAGGAGTCTACCAATCGGTCGTCCGAGGGAGTGTCACGGCAAACCACGCAAAACGAGCACGATCATGTAGATGGCAGCACTGTTGCCCCCTTAAATCCGCCTTGGAGTTCATCGCCAATGCCATCCCCCGTTGATACCGATCCTATCCGATGTGCTTCACCAGAGCCTATGACTGCCTCTGAAGGTGCGAATCTGCATAGGTCGCCATCAGCAACGAATAGTTTCAGAGAGCCCCAGCTTAGCTGGATGGTCACCCTTCTGTTATTGACATTGGTCACTATTGTAAGTGATGAATCAGTTCGAATGGGTACCTGTCAGTGACTCCTCTAGACGGTTACTATCACTGCTGAAGATCTCGTGGAATCCATGGACGGAATCTCAACGACAATTAGCAAGCAATGGGTCGGTCTCGTCTTACTTCCTGCAGTCAGTTCTATCGCAGGTATGTATAAGATATTCTTGATTTTGGGGCACTTTGACACATTGGCTATGCAGAATGCGTTACTGCAGTCAATACTTCTGTGAAGGACCAGCTGGATCTGAGCGTGAGCATCGCTGTCGGGTCGTCGATAGTAAGTCTCCTTCACTGTTTCTTGTATGACGATGCTCATGTTAGCGTAAGCAAACCACTCTCTTGGTTATTCCGTAAGTGCTCGTCATATTCAACATGCTCTGATACCGAGTCCTGGGACAAGGTTTATGATCACCCTTGGATGGATCATGGGTAGGCCACTGGCTTTGCTATTCGACCCGTTTGAGTCTGTGGTAGGTGCTGTTCCAATCCATCAGTCCAACTGAAGCTAAGCAGATATATAGGTTCTCTACGTTGCAGGTATGCTTCGACCTTGCTATGAAATACGCACTTTAATCATCTTCGTGCAGTGCAAACCATGAGTATCGTGGTTGCGGACGGGAAATCAAATTGGTTGGAGGGCACCATCTTGATCTGTGAGAAGGTTCAGTAATTTTCGTCGGCTATTGTACTCAATATTCCCGCAGGCTTGTACGTTATCATAGCCGTTTCCTTCTGGTTCTACCCTGGTGAGGTCAACAGTTATGTGACACCTTCAGATACTGATGCATCCTCCCCAGTTTCCTCGAGCCTCCCAAGCGAACTTGCTGTTTGCATTTAACGACGATTGGTCTTTAGAACATTCCCTATCTTGCGTCCTGGGGTTGTATTTGCCCTGTAGAGTAGAACACACATTCATTCAACTACGAGTGTTGTCCTTCGTTTCAACCTTCACATTCTTTACGGAATTGTCATTCATTTACTCCACATCCTACTTCACACACTGTACGACATATGAATTATCTTCGACAGTAGGACATTTAATTGATGTACGTTATTTACTACTTGAATATGACTATGCGGTTGTCTTACTATGCTGTACCTGGTGCCCATATCATCGCGAGCGCTAACATCACAAAAAAATCAAAAAGCATGATATGGCATTATAAGTTGGGCGATGTCTGATTTCCCCTTACTTATTAGTAAGTAGGAACGGGCCTCTAAGTGTATTTCAATGTCCGACGTGCCGCCACCAGCTTTGCCGCCGTTCTTGCCGTGGTGCGTGCCGGACTTTCTGCACCGGAGGGGCGTTTTCAGGGATATTCTCAGGAATTGCGCGTCATTGTCACGTGTTTCCAAAATCAAACCAAGCACTTTACATTGGACATCGCACACGCCGCAGTCAGGTTTACCCTTTGACCGATACTACATTGAGCCTGAGTGCCGTTCGAGAGCCTCGATAGCATTAATGCGTGCGCTAACCACGCAGATGTCTCTCACATCTTCCATACCTTCGAGCAGGAAACATGCGTTCAAAAAAAGAAAACTCAGCCATGCTATTCAATCGTTCACGCGCCATGACACAGGGTCATGTCCCTCGAAGGCAGACCAATCACCGACACCAAATGCACATAAAGCCTCGACTTTGTCATGCTCTTCATGTCACCGTGTGTTATCTGCATCAATGAGGTCTGGTGCAGGTGCAGGTGCAACTTGTGCAATGTGGGTGCCCTCTAACTGTTCGTCTCTCAAATCTGATAAATTTTCAGGTGTGGATCAGCTATATGTACTGTTTGTTCTCGCACATGCTCCTCGATGTTACGACAATCCTCGTTCCCGCCAACACCGGCATTAACACATTGGCCCTCTCTGTCAGGATCGCCGTCGCCGTCACCTTCCGGATCTCCCAAACGAGCTGCATTAAGTCTAAACATATCCACTATGAACTGTAGTATACTCCACTTGAATGTGATTATGCAGTCGTCTTACTATACCTACTATATATACGCGAGCGCTAAGCGCTTGCGCTGAAGCTACTTTTGCACTGCATAGTTGTTTGAACTCCGAAATGTGCATGCGGCAAAGCCATGCATCTTTGTGCTGGCAGGCCATAGGCGTCGTACCCTAGAATTGTAGAACGTCGGGAACGAAACTACCAGCATGTCTGTCTCGGACGTCAAGCAAGATTTCGGGCCAGAAATATCAATGCCACGTCTACCAGATGAACCCAAATTTCTTCCGTCCAAATACTTCTCGGGCCATACCGACCCATTAACATGTGTAGCTCTTTTTCCAGATAGCAAAACGATTATTACTGGGTCCTATGACCGCAGGGTTCGCCTTTGGGATGTAGGAAGTGGTCAAGCATCAGGGGAATTCCTTCGAGGACACAAGGTTTCGGTCAATGTGGTTGCCGTTTCGCCCAATGGGACGTTGTTCGTGAGCGGAGGCGGGGACGGCAGGATTTTGATATGGAACGCAACGACGCGTACTTTGGCAACAGCGCCCATTCAAGCACACTCGAACAAGATCAACTCCATTTCCTTCTCTCCCGACAGTGCTACCATCGCCTCCATAGCAGGCACAATTATCAAGATATGGGATGTGGGCACCGCGAAGCTGATCATGGATATCAAGTCCACGACCTTCGAACGCCAAGTTGCGTTCTCTCCTGAAGGTAGCAGAATTGCTTCTGTATCCCACATAGCTCCAGATCAGCAAATGTTGCGAATTTGGGATGTGAAGATGGGAAAACCAGCAGCAGTCAGCCCTATCGCTGGTCATACGGGTGGGCTGTTGTCTGTGGCATGGTTCCCCAATGGACAGCGTCTAGTCACTGCATCGCTCGATAGAACGATCCGCGTCTGGAACTCGGAGACTGGTTGTCAAGAAGGACATTCACTTGGTGGTGATCCGGCCTGGATGGCTGACTATGTCGTTGTCTCTTCTGACGGAAAGCTCATTGCTACTCTTTGCGGAGATCACTCTATACGACTCTGGAATGCTATTACACTTGATCAGATTCAACTCGTGCTCCGGCATGCTGAACCAGTGCTCTGCATGGCTATTTCAGCTGATATCTGTTTTATCGTTGGTGGCTGTGGCGACAAGAAATTGTGTCTATGGAACATCGAAAGCATCACGCAACATGAACATAACTCAGGACCGTTGTCGACTCTTGGGCTGGAGAACCAACAAGACGTGAGCAGGCTACCTCTTCATTTATTTGCTGAATACAAACCACCAGCTAGTCGGCACCCGACTCGTCACTACCGGATCAGTCTCCAATGAACCTCATGTACCCAGAGGTACAGACCAGCCCTGAACAAACCGTGTCGCAGGCTGTAATCATATCTCATGGACCACTCCCTCTGGAGGTAGGACTCAATCGGGCTTCTTTCTCTGCATGCTCGCTAACAGTAGCTTCTCCAGCCTCCTACGACAGCCAAGGAAGATATAGATCCTGTAGCTTCTCCCCCGGAACACAGCCATGTCCGAAAGTGGTGGAGACAGGCCCTCAATTTCTGGAATGCTGGAAAGCATTTGTCGTCTCAAGTGAATATTTACCTTTTTTGAGACCAAACACGATATTGACAGATTGTATATTTAGCACAGAATTGCTGAAATCGAGCCGTGCTCCGACGAGACGAAAAATATAAGTACAAACCAAGGTCAAAATCCTGCTCAGGATATTCTGGACGAGTTCAATCGCTATGTCATGAACGAAATTCCAATTCATCTGATCTATCTTCCGACAATGGAACTCGTCGGACGGAACTTCGTGAAGAATCATTTCCAGGATCGTATTAAGGAGATTACTGAAGATTTGGTAGTCGAAGCTCAAGCACGCTTCGTGCCGCCGTTGACGAGAAAAAAAGTCGTCCCGACTCTTGTCCGGCGCAAAGTCGAATATGGTATTCTCTCCCATCGGTGGCTAGATTCAGGAGAACCTTCATACCAAGATATGATGGAGGGGAAGCTGTCTGGCGGCTCGGGCCCTTCGAATGTCGAATATTTGTTGTCCAACATGACATCTCGGCCGAAGGCCGGTCGTCATACATTACACATCTCGCACAGTGAGAACAAAGTGCAGAGCCCTGGCTACAAGAAATTACAAAAGTGTTGCGAAGAAGCCAGACGTCTTGACCTACATTTTCTGTGGTCAGATACATGCTGCATTGACAAGAATAGTAGTGCGGAGCTTGACGAGTCGATCCGGTCAATGTTTCGGTGGTACCGGAATTCGTCCATCTGCATCGCGTATCTCGGGGGGACAACTGTCATTGAAGACTTGAGATTGGAAGAGTGGTTCATGAGAGGATGGACTTTACAAGAACTCCTGGCGCCCAGGAAGATAAAATTCTTCAACAAGGATTGGCAGCGACTGACCGATCAAGACGATGACAAGGAAGAGGATACCCCTCTCATGACGGTCCTGCAAGAAGTTACTGGAATTCCTGAAACCGAACTCATCGATTTCGAGCCCGTTCCTCGCTATATTGATAAGCGGATGACCTGGGCTGCGCAACGAAGAACTACGCGGGCAGAAGACGTTGCTTATTCGCTCATGGGAATGTTTGACGTCAGCCTACAAATTGCATACGGAGAAGGTGGAGAGCGTGCATTTGGGAGGCTTATTGAAGCCATCATGCAAGCTGGCGGGGATTCATCGGTGCTCAACTGGGCAGGAGAGCCGGCCAAACATCATGCATCATTTGCGCTTCCCGCATCGCCATTGAGCTTTGTGGGACATCCCGACATCGTCACGATAGGTCGACTTGACCTGATGTTGACCAGCAGAGGATTGCGTATTCCGTTGGTCATTGTACCACTTGAAATGACTAAACCAGAATTCGACGGCCGGCCCATCATAAATCCCAAATTCTACTGCCCACACTATGGGATTGGTGAGGTCAAGATCGACTCCAGAGGTTACGGGTTCAAACCAATATTCAGACAGTATGCACTAGGCATATTCCACTATATCCCTGCAGAAGATTCGGAAAACCCAGGTCTTCCTAAACAAGTGGCAGCTTATCTCCTGGAGAGAAGTGAAGTGGATGCACAGGAAGGTGCACCGGTTGGACTGTCACGACAGTATCGCTCTTTCGAGGATGGGTGGAGAAGGATACCCACCGGATTCATCTATGTGGAACTTCCCGGTGTACCTGATTTTGCCTCTTTGTGGTACGTTGATCGCACCTGTCTGGAAACTGTTTACTTGTAGCAACTTTTACGACCATGCAAGCATTATATCTAGCTTGAGCTTAGCTGTATGTACGGGGTACTGTTCTGTGCATGAGTCCCTTCAAAATCGAACTTTCACTATTTCTGTGTTGGCAGGCTGTCTTGCACTGACCGCAGTGTTGGGATACGCCGTAGGGTCGACTGAACTCCCGTTTCTCCATACATATGACGTTGTTGCTCCCGAATAGGAACTTTTAGTGAAAGCGACCCCTGGAACCTCTTTTGGGAAATTGACCCGTTGAAAAGTTTCGCCGATTCAATGCGACTTGGCAAACACCCTCGATTCGATACGATCCAGTCCGAGTCATCCGTCCGCGTTCAAAGGAGATTCATGGTCACAATTAAAATTGCCATTTGGATTGTCATTTTTGTCCATGCAACTCATAGTGGGACTATGGCATCCTTCGCAACTCATCATGCATCAAGAACTAATAAGCTTGCTGGCAGCTGGTGAGTCACGATGAAACGACTCAGAGTACACCATGAATCAATGTTTTGCGAGAAAGACACTACATTCGGTCACATGTCTAATGAATTTAGTTCATGACACTAAGTTCACAGCCTCGCGCACTGCGCAGCGGACGCAGACATACTAGTGCCTTCATGTCTCAAGTTAATCCCGGAGGCAGTGGGCAGGCATGCGACACTTACAATGACCTTGATCCTTAGCAGTTTGACAGTTCAAACTTAGTTCGACTTCAAGTTGTCCTTGAGGGTCATTCATTCTTGACTATAGTCATGATAACTTTGCCTGAGGCTTCACTGTTAGCGTTGTTCCTAGAGACTTTGTTCTACGGTGCGTCACCGACCTCTGGATGAAGCTGTAATATTTAATTTCCTTCCTTATGTAGGCGTGTTCTTCACTTTTTACTGGTTGGCCCTGGTCATACTGCTTAAGAAACGTGGTATTCAACGGGACCTCCTCATCCCGGTAGCAACATTGCTACTCTGCATTGCAACGGCCGTAAGTGTCATAACAACCTTTGGGAAAACAGCTTAACAATGTCGTAGCATCTAATCATCAATTTCGTTCGAGCACTAGAGGCGTTCGTATTCAATGTGGATACAATCGGCGCGGACGCCTACTACTCCAACCTCGCTTCACCCTTAGGACTCGTAAAAACCGCCCTTTACATTACGCAACCCACTGTCGCTGATAGTGTACTTGTGAGTTTCTTCACTTGCCATATCGTTCTCCCTTGAATATGGCGGTAGATCTGGCGATGCTATGTGCTCAACAATAGAAGCCTCTTGGTCGGCATCCCTGGTTGTATCGTGCTGTTGGCCAATGGAGGTTAGCATCTCGTCGAAAGATATTATTTAGAGACCGCCTCATCCCATGACATTTCGCAGCGGTTGGGTACTACATTGTCTGGTCCCTTTCTCAAGCCATCGCAGGGTCGACCGCTCTCACCACCATTCCTGGGTTAATCGTAACTTTCTATACATTGACCATGTTTATTAGTATCATTTGCACTAGTACGTCTATTCTATAGCTAATCTGCAGGCTCATGACGAGTAGGATATGACAGCTTTGATCTCCTGGCGCATCTGGCGCAGTCGCCAGTCCATGTCAGATGGCTCCGCTGATCTTTTACCCGTGATGATCGTCATCGTCGAAGGCGGCGCTATATATGCTACCAGTGTACTTGCACTCCTTCTAGCATTCTTGACAGGATCAAATGGTGAATACCCCGCGATGGATATTGGCCCTCCTGTCGTGGTGAGTCTACTTGGCTCAAACGCAACTGCTTATAAGATTTTCCTTTAGGGGATCGTATTCTGCCTCATCATCCTGCAAGTACACTTTCATGTAGGTAGCAACCCCCAACCCGACAGCCCACAAAAGCCCTTTACCATTCTCTTTGGAGAGCAAGGAGAGCAGAATGTGAACCATAGCATGGAACCGATGATTGAGGAGACGGAGATCATTCAGTTTGACGTGACGCGCGGCCAACGACTCTCAGGAGATGACTGTTGATTGTTTTCGAAGTTCTGCTCTTCTGTGTGTTCACTAATATCCATGTATTGTCTTCTACTGCGAACCGGTCCATATTTGTCACCTCGCTGTACATCACGGACATAATCTGCAGCCGCAACATTAACCCCACTGATGCTACTAGTACGTGAATATTCTACCCGCGAAAGTTTGAACTAGTCTATCGCCATTATGCCACTCCGACATATGACAGGCACCCATTGACGCCACCGGTTGTTATCTTGTCCGGATGACACGATCCAATTGTTGCTAACTTTGTGACTAGCGGTGTTTAAAGCCATGTAGTCGTTCTTCCGTACGCTGCCATGCCAGACCACCCCTGGTCGAAATTCGACAGCAATATGCAATTCTCAAATAGCCAGGCGCTCAAGAACAGGATGACTGTTGTAATTTCGAAAACTATCCAAGCGGTTTTACCCAGAGGCTCAAGACTTCGTATCATATACGTCTAATATATGCAAGGACGTGGTTGATCCTGCGGAAATAATGCGCATCTGCCCTACGTGCATGCTCCACCTGAGTGACATGCACTCCCAATCGCTCAAGCGCTCGCTATCCATGTGCACTCGGCGGTCTCCTACTTGTGTGCCTCCTTTGCTTATCTCCGTGTCTCTAATCCTCCTTTTGTAATTTAGTATTACCTGACTCGCATCATCTTTCCTTTCAATACAGCGCGTTCGAGCAGGGCTGACACTTGAGAACGCCGTGCTTGATCTGCGCACAGAATGGTTTCCACACGGACAGCTATACACCGCACTTTAGGAGCGTGGGGTCGCTGAGACATTCAAACGCTATCTTCAAGAGAGGAGGAAAAGATAAGAGCAGACTCGGAACATCTGAAGGTGAGCAGAGCGCTTGTTTTGGCGTATAAGCAGACCTGCACAGAAATCCCTTCGAAAAGACGAGCCGCGCAGCGGTAATCACTTGTATTCCATAGTCTGCCCAAATCTGACAATCAAGACGTGAACGACGTGGATATGTAATCATGTGATGGTGCAGATTGTAAATCAGAAAGGTAAAAGCTATCTCCTTTAGTCTGATCTGCATCGCGCAGATCGAAAATGATACGCGAGGACAGGATCATCTACGAGACATAGCAAGGATAGCTAGAGAGGCGCAATTTGGTGTATGGTTGGGTGGAGAAGGATACCCACCGGATTGATACATGTGGAACTTCCCGGTGTATCAGATTTTACTTCTTCGTGGTACGTTGATCTGTCTGGAAACTGTTTACTTGTAGGAACTTTTATGGTCATGCAAGCAATATTTTAGCTTGAACTTGGCTGTATCGTGGTACTGTTCGGTGCCTTCTGAGTTGCGGACCTTCATGTTGACGACTTCTGTACACGTGAGTGACGTGACGTCGTGACTCCCGAATAGGAACCCTTTGGTGACTTGTTTTGCCGAGAATGAGCCTTGGAAAGTTCCGCCGAGCACCTTGTAATTTTCAAGTTCTCCTCGGGCCTCGAGAGGTCATGTTGACACGGCATTTAAAAGAGGATTCGTGCCATTATGGTGACTACGAATATAATTGTCATTTTTAATGCAACCTTGGAGTCGGACCACACACACCCTTCGCAACTCCTCAAGCCTCATGCATCAAGCTTCAAGAGCCAAGCTTGCTAGTGGGTACCGATGAGTCGTGATGAAACAGCTCAAGACTACACCCTGAGTGAACTTATGTTTTGCAGCTCATTTAATCACATTTCTATTTTAGTTCCAATCAAAGCTAATCTCACAGGTTTTTGTCAGCCTTGCACAGCGAACACAGACTAGTGTCTCTATGTAGACTGATCTCGGGGGCAGTGAGTGTTCCGTGTCACTTACTATGATCTTGGTTATTGCCAATTTGACAGTCGAAACTTAGTTCAGCAACTTCAACTTGTCCTCAAGGGACACTTTCGACTATAATCATGATATCTTTGCCCGAAGCTTCGCTTTTAGCGTTGTTCCTAGAGACTTTGTTCTACGGTGCGTCACCAACCTCTAAAAGAAGTTATAATATCTAATTTCTTTCCTTATGTAGGCGTTTTCTTCACTTTTTACTGGTTGACCCTGGGCATACTGCTCAAGAAATATGGCATTCAACGGGGCCTCCTTCTCCCGGTAGCAACCTTGCTACTTTGCATTGCAACGGCTGTAAGTGTAATTACACCTCTTGTGAAAATAGTTTGACATTGTCGTTAGCATCTAGTTATCGATTTCATTCGAGCGCTGGAGGCGTTCGTTCTCAACGCGGATACAATCGGTGCGGATGCCTACTACTCCAACCTCGCTTCGCCATTGGAACTCGCAAAAACCGCACTTTACGTCACACAACCAACTGTCGCTGATAGTGTCCTTGTGAGTTTCTCCACTTGCCATATCGTTCTCTTCTGAATGGACAGTAGGTTTGGCGATGCTATATTCTCAACAATAGAAGCCTCTTGGTCGGCATTCCTGGTTGTATTGTGCTGTTGGCCAATGGAGGTAAGCATCTCGTCGAAAGATATCATTCGAGGACCACCTCATCTCATGACATTTCGCAGCGATTGGGTACTATATTGTCTGGTGCCTTTCTCGAACCGTCGCAGGGACGAGTGTTTATACCACCATTCCTGGGTTGATCACAACTTTCTACATATTGACCATGCTTATCAGTATCGTTTGCACTAGTACGTCTATTCTATGGCTAATCTGCAGGCTCATGATGACCAGGATATGACAGCCTTGATTTCCTGGCGCCTCTGGCGCAGTCGCCGTTCCATCCCAGGCGGTTCCGCTGATCTTTTACCCGTGCTGATCGTCATTGTCGAAGGCGGTGCTATATATGCTACCAGTGTCCTTGCACTCCTTCTAGCATTTTTGACAGGATCAAATGGCCAATACCCCGCGATGGATATTGGTCCTCCTGTTGTGGTGAGTTTACTTGGCTAAAACACGACTGTTTATAAGACTTTTCTTTAGGGGATCGTATTCTGCCTCATCATCCTGCAAGTACACTTCCGTGTAGGCAACAACCCCCAATCCATTAGCCCATCAAAATCCTTCACCGATCTCTTTGGAGAACAAGGAGAGCAGAACGTGGGCTATGGCATAGAACGGATGATCGAGGAGACAGATCATTCAGTTTAACGTGATGCACAGCCAACGACTCTCAGGAGATGACTGTTGATTGTTTTGGAAGTTGGACCAATGTCTAATTTTGCGCGGGCGTATGTTTACTAATGTCCATATACATATATCCTCTCATTGGTCTTCTGCTGCAAACCAGTACCTGCCACCTTTCAACTACAAGATCAATCCCACTGGTGCTACTGGTAAGTGAAAATGTTGCCCACGAGAGTTCGAACCCAAGTTTGAGCTAGTACCTGAGAACTATGCTACTCTGACATACGACTGGCACCCGACTGGTTGCTATCTTGTTCGATGTCATCACGCACAATCTACAGTTGGATTTGTCGAAAAGCAAAGTCGCGGACAGGAATAGGTAGACGCTTTGCAATGACAGCGTCGATGTTGTATTTCGGTTGCATAACGGAACGATGAGTGACAACCGTGCCTGTTACGAGAATTAATACAACATTGGATGATCCATGCGCCACCGAAGACCCACCCTTACTAAATACAACAATTGCTGTTGTGCTCAAGAGCCTGATCAAGTCGACCTTGTTCTGCAAAATATGAATGCGTCCCAGCTTCATGATTTCAACCCTGGCAAAGTGCTCCGATGTCTGCGGCTGAGAACATGTTTCGTTTCCTGCGATTAGAAAAAGAGCAGCGTCCATGACAACATCGAAAAGAATGCGTGAGGACGAGATCATCTGCAAGACATAGCAAAAGTGGTGAGGCGCAATTTGGTGTACGGACCGACAGTAAACAAAGCAGTCAGGATAGTGAAGTCGACGAGAAACAAGGCTTGGGCGCTTCAGTTGCACAGCCTGTTAGAAGCGATGAAGCGAACCCATCAAGATCCCAGGGCACTTTCGACTTGGCGCTCTTTGTGTCTTGGTATCAACACGTCGCGACTCGTGACCTGCTGAGGAACATATCGTTGTAAGTGATGATTTTGGACTTTACCAGATGAAAGCTGAAATGGAGCTCCGCCTAGATGTCTTCACCCATCGTTGGAAGACAGGAGATCTCGAGCATAAAGCCTCACCGGAATTTTGAGGGACACACCAAATGGGTCCGCAGCGCCATACATCTACCAGGCGGAAAACAGATAATGACCTGTTCGTCAGATGGCTCGCTGCGAGTATGGAACTTGAAGAGTGGGAAACAGATAGGAGACGACTGGCGAGACGGTGATAGTCCAGTGTGGACCATGGCGTTGTCTCCGGACGGGAAGAAAGTGATCAGCGGGAGTGAGGATGGCGGAGTGAGGTTGTGGGACATGGACACAGGCAAAATCATCGTGAAATGGATGAGGCATACAAGACCAGTGATTTCTGTCTGCTGGAGTGGAGACGGTGAGCGAGTCTTGAGCGGATCTGACGATGGGACTGCAAGACAATGGAATGTAGAGAGCGGAGAGGCATACCTCGCACCAATCAAGACGACATGGCACCAACACGTGTTGGCTGTGGTCTACTCGCCAGACATGACCATGTTCGCAACTGGTGAAGCCAAACGAGCTTTCATCAAAATTTGGGATGCCAAGACAGGCGAGCCTGTTGCTACTCTTGAAGCAGCTGATCCGGTGTGGTGCCTGGCTTGGACTCGAGATGGAAAAACGCTTATATCAGGGTCCCGCGATGGCTCGATTAGGACATGGAGTACTACAACTTGGAAACAGATTGCACTGTTGGCTGGTCACACTGACCCTGTCGAATCCATTGCAATATCTCCAAATGGTCGCATCCTCGCAAGCGCATCTTTTGACAAGACAGCACGATTATGGAACCTGGACAACAACCAACCCATCGGTTCGCCCCTCCAGCATCCAGATTACGGGAGTGCTGTGTCGTTTTCGGCAGATGGAAAGCTACTAGCCACTGGCTGCTTCGACAATAATGCGTATACATGGGACGTTGGTGGGATACTAAAAGAAGCTGGCCTTAGCGAACTTCTGTTGGACAAGTCACCGGTCTTTGCTGTACGTGACACTTCTATGATCAGGTCCTATTTGCTGAGATCCTATCACAATTGAACCTATTCCTTCTAGGCTAATGCTACACGACGTCCAGTCCGTCAGCCAATCATCGTCCCCCAGCGCCAGGTGCCTCATGGTTTTTTTGACAATCTACCAGATCGGGCTCACGTATGTCATTAGTGTCTAATCCAGTACTGTTTTTCCTGACATGTTCTCAGCATGCATCGCATGCAAGCACCCTTCGTGACCGGTTTTCCTCTTTATTCTATACCGGCGCCCACGACACGTCTTCGCGACCCGGTCCTTTCCACTGGGTTCGAAATCGTCTCTCTGGGAGATCAAGCATTGAAGATATCGAGCTTTGCGAGCGTCCCTCAGCAGCCGTAGATGTTCCGTGTGCCAAGGGCAAACGTGTATGTAGTCTTCCTCCTTGAATATCCAAACCTCATCTCATACAACACAGAGGAACGCATCAGCAAGAGAAAGGCGAATGAAAATCATTCCATTGAAACCTGGGAATGCCGCAAGCACCTCACGTCCTTCCAATAGCAATGCCACGCAACACTCTAGTGGCACGTCTCAAGCCCAGTCCTCGCAAGCACAGGCTGCTGTCTCCCCTTCCACCATACCTCCCACTGTCACTAATACACCCTCAAGCGCTAATCCTCATGTGACAATAAGACATGCTGGACGCTGGACTCGCTTCTGGCTTCTTATTTGTTGCACCTCTACTGAGTATACCCATGATCATTAGTAATACATCCCGTCTGCTTCCTTGTCCCTTACGAAGATATCCCATTTCATCCTTACAGTACATAGAATGGAGACGTGAATTAAGGAACACTTTCAACATACCACGATTGATACTATGTTTTTTGCTGCCAACAAGCCTTCACTGATCCGGAAAGCGACTCTTCTCGATAAACATGTGCACTACTAGAGAAACACTTGCACATGCGTGCTCCATAAATGATACATATGTAGATTGACTCCGGTCACATCAAGTAGGTAGTGAAACAGTCTACTCAGCCGACGGAAACACTTGCCTACAAGCCACCAATGTTTCTCGATATGTCTCGAATGAGTTTCATCCTCTGACCACATTCTGACCGTTCGCAAGGATGATCATCTTGTCTGAGCGGTACTATCGATAGCAGCCCGGGCGGGGGCATGCCTCGTTCTGGCATTTATAGATCTATGAAGGCGGTTCTCGAGATCAACAATCGATCAGACCCGAATCAGAAAGAACATACTTTTGCATTGCGTTTGCATAACCCAGCTCCGCGCTCAATCGTGACGTTAAGAACAAGCTCGTTTTTCAATCGTACATCCATGATGTCAGACATGGCATTTAACACTGTGACCGATCGTTCTTGTAGAGATAGCTCGATTGTTCCACTCCGAAAGTTCTGCGTGCCCAGCCTGGAAGGATGGGTTGTTCTTAGACAAATGCAAGCTGTTTAGGCACTGTCAATACAAGAGTTCAAATTGCTCAAAGCATCTGTTCATACATCTACGATATCTCTAGTGTCCTGATGTCCATCATGTCGCGAACAGAAGTCATGTCTTTAACTTGCGCAACAATATCCCGATTCGAGGCGATTCTCTTGTATTCTCCGCTATGTTGCCGCGCTAACAAAAATGCGCTGAATGGCTGTCCAAGGCGAACAATCAATCGTAATGCTCGCGAATGAGAATCAGTATCAACCGGCTCATTTTCTCCAAAAGAAAAGGCGAGCGAATCGAGTGAAGGAGAGCTAGGAGCAACCAAATTTTTCATGTTCTGCATATCATCTGAAGGATTGGGCAGCTCGAGTAGATCACGATTCCATGGACGGACAAGCAAGAATGTCTGCCAAGGGGCCAGGGGTCTTGTCGACGAGAACGGAACAAGCCTGTCTTCTGTGGTGATCAGCAGGTCACCAAGTCCGTCTGTCTTGACTTCATATATGGGTGTCTCCTGGTCTTGACCTTGCCTCCGTTTGACTTCTATGATAGGAAATGCGATACATGGCAGATGCAGCCTGCGGTGGGAGAAACGAGGAGCGCTCAGGCTGTCGAGTGTGATGTATATTCTCAAAGCCAACTCTACAACCTCAGCACTTCGTAGAGAGGAGACTGACGCCTGGATGTCATCTTCAGAGAGAGATGGTAGCACGCATGGCGGAGCTTCATACGATGTGATGTTGGCTGGCAGACAACTATTGAAGTCGGATGATATTCCAACCCAATCGAGGGCAGTAATGTCGCCCGATCGACCCACGATCTCCTGCAACAGTCGCCCGAGTGCATTTTCCTTCATCTCACCATAGATTATAGGTAGGTGGACGCCGAATATGCCAAATAACGAGTAGGCGATGTCTTCTTGTAACGTGGTGGTGCGTGTCGACACCCATCGAAGTTTCTCTCGTGCTCCTCTCATCCCCGGGCGGAAGGCGACGAGGGCCTGTGAGTCTATGCCCGTCGCATCCCCCAACTCCTGCATGATTGCAATAGACTCCTTGTGATTGGAAGAGGGGTCATCGAGATATATGGTCCAATCTGATTGGTAGAAAAGAAGAACTTTGGGTGCGAGGAATTCCGGAACGGTCCATCCCCGCGTGTTCCAAGCGCTCTTCGCCAGTGCGCCAGACTTTGACAAAGGCGGAACATCCGACAGGTAGATGATGGTGAGTGATGATTGGCGATACCAGGAAAACATGGAATTGAGTGATTTTTGAAGTTCGACGTTGTTATTTTGGTCGATGCAACATGTGTCAACCCATGCCCAGCGATAACCCGCCTTACGAGCAACTTTGCAAAATGACTGCAACTTCACGATGCCTCCAACTGGATTCAATTTATACACGACCTTCTCCTGGATGTCGTACAGCAGGGGCTCCTTCTCTTCCCATCTATGAGATAGCATGACACAGCGGAAGTACATCGCAACCGATTTTTTGATGCGTTCCATGCGAAGGTCATTGTGTTTCATTGTCAATAACAAAAGCTCCTTGTACCTTGTACTTGATTTGAAAGAAGCAATTTGTGCATCTCGATCGCACAAGTACCCAGTGGAGGTGTTAAGTAGACGAAGTGGGGCGTTTTCCATTTGAATGTGAATGCTCTTTCGTATAACACCGTCCGCTTCAGGTGGGCTGAGATACTGCTGGCGCAGCTCTGGAGAAAGAGTCAAACACTTTGATGTATGCATTAGTCGGGGCTTACTTCGTATTTGCGTCTCGGGAGCATTATCCAACTTGGAGAGCATGATTTGGAAGGTTTCGATTGCTTCGTCATAGCGCCGTGCGCCATGAAACGCTTCGTGCTTCAACTGGTATCCGATATGAGACGATGGGTCGAGTTCGACGACCTACATATGTATATCAAAATTAAGTATTGACCACGAAAAGATAGATGTCATCAACCTTTTTCGCATCGACAAGTGCTTCCTCCCACAACGCTTGTTTCAATTTTGCCTTACTGCAGTTGACAAATATGGTTTCGTTTGTGGGATCCAGCTCGATCGCCCTCGAATATAGAAGAATAGCCATGTCGTAGTCACTCGCAGCGAGTGCAACATCTCCGTTGGCAACATAGAGCGCGCTGCATTTTTTCTCGAAAGCTGAGTGAAATGCGGGTGAAGATTTAGCGTAGGTGGCATGATGAAAGACTTACCAGCGGACCAACGAAGGCAGCTGGCTTTCGTGGTGTCATCACTCCCATCCATCATGCATCTGTACGATTCTACGGCTTCTGGAAGTCTACCTGCAAGAAGTAGCGCGTGACACAGGTTTTCATTTGCTGTTTGCCACAAAGACTTGAGGTCCCATCCAAAGAGCTGTATAAGCAAGAAGTTTGATGAGACAAAACATACCTCCAGTTGCATTATATTGACGTACCACCACAAAGTCCATATATTGAGAGAGAAGGGCTGATTTAGACGAACAAGTACCAACTTTGACAGCGGCTGTAAAGTGGTCAACCGCTTCGGTGTGACGCGCATCGTTCAATGCATTGATTCCAAGTTGAACGCGTAGATACGCCTGATATGTGATGTCAAAAAAATAGTGTCGACGGCACATGAGTATAGGCTGGATCAACACTCACTTGCACGATACCACATGCAAGAGTATCAGCGTTGGGACAAGAGGTGGCCAGCTCTTGGACACGTAAAATTGCATCTTCATGACGATTTGCATTGAACAATGCGATAGCCTGAAAATTGATGAAGTACTAAGGAGTACGGGAGAACTGATTAGCGTGCCTTAATTAAGAGAAGACGATGCGTGGTCTTCGAGTCTCTGTCGGTAAACATGGATGCGAGATCAAATGCCCTCATTGCGTCTTTGAAGTGCTTTTTTCCAGAGGGCGATGCCTTTAGAGGTGTAGCCCGTGAAGGAGGGCTGAATGCTGATAGACTATGCCACCATGAAAGTCAGGATGTTACTTTCTTAAGAAAAGAATCAGTGTATCTCACCATAAGTGCATCACGAAGCGCATAGTCCCAGTCGTGCTTTCGTGCCATGACAAATGAGCGATTGGCATAGGAGATATGGTTGTTGGGATCAGAGTCGATCTCTTGCGTTAGCAGGTCTTCAGCGACAAGCAAATCACCAGATATGCATGCATTGCGGGCTGTCGTGTTTATAGCGATATTCTACATGAAGCATGTTAATACCGTGTTGTAAGAATAAAGAGTGAAGCTTTAAAACTTACCTTGGAAGAAGGTAAAACATCCTCTGGTACTGCCCACTCTGATATCTTCTTATTCCCTCCCCCACTAAGAATGTACTCGCCATCCAAGGAGAAAGTGACACAACGCATCCAGTCAGAGTGTCGGAATATGGCAATAGTTCGTCTATCTGAGAGTTGCCAAAGGCGGACAGAATTGTTATACGATGCGGAGGCGGCCAGGGTAGCTGCAGAGTTGACTGCAATGGCGCAGATTTGCTTATCATGGCCTTTCCAGGGACTCCCTCGGACCTGCTCCCAACTCGTTGAGTCCCACTCTCGTATAGTAGGATCGGCATTTGTGCCTGCTGAGAGAAGGCGTTTGCCATCAGGCGTCCACGCGAGTGACTTGTTGAATGGTCTAATGCTTGCTCGATTGATCGATGTATGAGCCGCGTGACCCTCAAATATTTTAATGCAATCCCTAGTGTTCGGATCCCATATTTGAATGTCTCCGAGTGTCGCAATGGCAAGATGTACACCAGATGGTGAATACCGAATGCAGTTGACATAATCACGACAATCGATAGGTTTGTCTTGCAACCGCCACGTTTTTGTGTTCCAAAGCTTCGTTTTTTTGTCCCATCCGCCAGTAGCCAACACCGCGCCATCTGGAGAAAAATCCAATGAATCAATGCCAGAGTGAGCTTGGAAGGATTGGGTGAGAGGTTCCCCAGTGTCCCCGTCCCAGATGATGAGTACCCCCTTCTCATCACCGCTTGCTATTAATTCCCCGTCTCGTGATATCGCCACTGCCCCAACCCAGTCGCAATGTCCTTCCAGTTTCTTCAACACCACGCCGCCCTTCAGGTCCCAAAGACGAAGTGTCTTGTCTGCCGAGCCTGTAACCATTCGTCGCATATCAGGGAAAACTGCGACTGCAAGTACCGCTTCCTCATGATCTCCAAATGCTCGATTGGGGGTGGTGCTTATAATGATGCCCTGCTCTTCCTCTTGCACCATTCTTGTGTGGGTGGGTTACTGTCGATTGTAGGGATTGTGCTTTCAGGTGCATTACGTGGACATCTTTGTTGAGTCAAATAAGCGCTCAAAGCCCATGATGACGTCGTTCTTCTGTACGCTGCCATGCCAGACCACCGCTGGTCGAAATTCGACACCAATTTGCAATTCTCAAATAGTCAGGCGCTCAAGAACATGATGATCATTGCTGATTTCGAAAACTATCCGAACGGTTCTACTCAACCAGAGGCTCAAGGCCTCGTGTCATACATGTTCAATATATGTAAGGACAGAACATTTGATCTACGAACACATTTCTTTGCCACCTCTTTGGACTGCAAACCTCACCCAAAGGACCGTCAATTTTTCATGTGAAGCAATTCGCATCATGCTCCACCCAATATCCACATGCACTTTCAATCGCTCAAGCGGTCGCTGTCCGTGTGTGCTCGGCAGTCTCCTATTTGTGTGCGTTTTTCACTTATCTAATCCTGCTTTTGCAATTTAGCATTGCCCACGGCGCATCACCTTCGTTTGCAAGGGGACAGCTATACACCACGCTTTCATTCAGGAGTATGACGTTACTGAGACATTCGAACACTACTTCCAAGAGAAGAAGAGGAAAAGACAACAACATACGGAACATCACATCCAAAGGTGAGCGGAGCGCTTGTATTGACGTACAAGCAGACCTGCACAAAAATCCTTTTGAAAAGACGAGCTGTGCAGTGGCAATCACCTGTATTCCATAAAATCTGACCAGATTTCAGAATCAGACGCGAAAAACGCGCATATGCAATTCATATATCGCTTTAGGCAGTTGCAGATATCGTGTGCGGTGCAAATTGTAAATCAGAAAGATAAAACCGATTTTCTTTCCTCTGGTCTGCATCCCGCAGATCGAAAAGAATACCTGAGGACAGGATCATTTGCAAGAGATAGCAGGGGTAGTGAGGCGCGATTTGGTATATGGACGGACAGTAAACACGGGAGTTAGGACAGTGAGGTCGATCAGAAATGAGGCTTGGGCGCTTCAGTTGCACAGCCTGCTAGAAGCTGTGAGGCGAACACGAGGACGTGCCAGCTTAAACTTCCAGTGATCAGAAATGAGGCTTGGGCGCTTCAGTTGCACAGCCTGCCAAAAGCTGCGAGGCGAACACGAGGACGTCCCAGTCTAACCTCCAGTGCACTGATGCTCATTGTGTCTTGCTGTCAACACGTCGCGACCTGCTGAAGAATATATATCGTTGTAAGTGGTGATTCCAAACTTTGTGGGATGAAAGCTGAAACGAAGCCCCGTCTAGATGTCTTCACCCATCACAATCGTTGGAAGGGAGGAGACCTCGAAGATAATGCCTCGCCAAAAATTTGAGGGACACACCGGTTCGGTCTTCGGTGCCATACATCTACCAGGCGAACAACGGATGATGACTTGTTCAAGGGACGGCTCGCTGCGGGTGTGGAACTTGAAGAGTGGGAAACAGATAGGAGACGACTGGCGGGACGGAGACAGTCCAGTGTACACCATAGCGTTGTCTCCGTACGGGAAGACAGTGGTCAGCGGGAATATGGATGGCGGAGTAAGGTTGTGGGACCTGGACACAGGCAAAGTGATCATGAAATGGATGGGGCATACAGAGGCAGTAAATTCTGTCTGCTGGTGTCAAGACGGTCGGCGGGTCTTGAGCGGATCTGACGATGGGACTGCAAGACAATGGGATGTAGAGAGCGGAGAGGCAAACCCCACACCAATCAACACAGGGCACAAATCCGTGTTGGCAGTCGTCTATTCACCAGACATGACCATGTTTGCAACCAGCGTATCCGAAGATTCCGAACACTGGCATGCCAAAATTTGGGATGTCAAGACAAGGAAGCTTGTCGCCACTCTTGAAACAGCTGATTCGGTGTTGTGCCTGGCCTGGACTCCGGATACAAAAACGCTTATATCAGGGTCATACGATGGCTCGATTAGGACATGGAGTACTACAACTTGGAAAGAGATCGCAGTGTTGGATGCGCACACTGAAACTGTTGAATCCATTGCAATATCTCCGAATGGCCGCATCCTCGCAAGCGCATCACATGACGGCACAGCACGATTATGGAACCTGGACAACAACCAGCCCATCGGTTCGCCCCTCCAGCATCCATATCCACATTACGTGACTTCTGTGTCATTTTCGGCAGACGAAAAGCTACTAGCCACTGGCTGCCTCGACGAAAATGCGTATATATGGGACGTTTGTGGAATATTAGAAGAAGCTGGCCTTAGCGAACTTCTGTTACAGTTGCACAAGCCAGTCCTTGCTGTACGACGTCGTGTAGCGTGACACTTTTTTATGATCAGGTCTTATTTGTTGAGATCCTATCCTATCGCAACTAAACCTATTCCTTCTCGGCTGATGCCACTATATCATGTCTACAACCCGACATCAAGCAGCTGATGCTCGACTCCTGCACTATCGCTGATGTTGATGCCTGAATATCCGTTCCTGGGTGCGTTGCTGTCACCATTTTGAACCACGTCGGCTATTTTATGTTGGGTGCGCGATTTTCAGATGTTCAAGTGAACCCCCTGGATTGCTTCGAACTCCCCTGACTCCACAGAGGCGCTGTGTCTCAGTCAAAATCACAATGCTTGAAAGGGTACGTGAATTTTCCGGTAGTGTTTCAGCAACGATCCTAAACATATTTATATTCGTATCCGTATTTCCACCTCGTCAAACGAAAGTGAAAGGCAAGCTCGTCCAGGTCGCTGTTGCATGGTTGTCCGATGTGAAACATGGCGCGTTATAACGAGGTCGTAGTTTGCATGATCTTTTGCCTTCTTGACCCTCCTTTGTTGGAGACTCCGTTATTAAGAGCACGCGCTTCTCAATTGTGCCGTGTTCCCATTGACTCAATGTCCCTCAGTGTTCGTCAATGTTATCGTGTATCACGGTCATCGACACATTTTCATCGACAACGAAGACCGAGGACTGGCCTTGGTCGAGTATGTAGACGGGGAGGAGGTATACTAGTGGCGGGTGCCTGTCCGAGAGTGATTGAAGTCGTAAGCTGCTGTCCATATGGAATACTGTTAGTCCACAGAAATTAGAATTTGCAGCGAGCCGACCATGATTGCAGAGAGTGTGGTGAGGTAGTCGGTCATAGTGCCCGAATCCAACTAATGGAAGATCATGTACGCGGGTGTTCATGCGAGTTGAAAGAATGTGGACGAGCGGCCGCCTGAAAGAGCTAAAGTGAACCTGGGGCATCATCTTGGGTGGTTTCGCGAGATCCGAAATTCAAATGCTTATTGATAGCTGAACAAGCTGTTGCTCCATAACGATGACATGAATCTTGCTGAGCTGGACTCGATCGCACGCATGCGGGAAGTGGGATGAGCCCATGAGTACTTTATTGCTGATACTACTTGGAACAAGATAATAAGATGCCAAGACGCAGTAGAAGGAGCTGAACAACAAGCAGGAGGTTATAAAAGAGAGGGGAAGTGAAACACTACGAGCAGTAGAGTAAGGACACCCATGAATGATGCTAACTCCCAGGGAAGGACCTCTGGTAATTCATACCAGAGTCCAATATAGAAATTGATGAGGAGGAGTGCACAAGCGAGCCAACAATGTACGTATGTAATGCACTGTTGCACAAAAAACCCAGGCAATTTGCCTTCAGAGGAGAGAGTCTGCATCGATATTACGTAATCATTACCATAAGAAGAAAATAATTTAAAATTGCGTACAAGCAACGTTCGAGTTTATAGTGGTTAAGCAAGCCGGTGATAAAACCTAAATGAATTGCATTAAAAAAATGAGTATACAAGCATATAGGCACGTACAAAAAGTAGCGAGATATAACCCAACTACACTAGCTGGGAGTGCATCAGTTCAAAGTGCCACAGATGGAGGCTATTTTGCAGTCATTAGTGCAAAAATGGCCGCCATAATTGTACCACCGCTAGCCATATACACTAACCGCCCCAGAAGACGTTTCCCCAGTTTCTTGAACGTGGGTCCGTCGGTCCGGGCTGCGTCGAGTTCATTCCACAATGTGCCTACCATATACTGTACAGCTACGCACTTAAGTTCGTCACACCATCACAGGGCGAGCGAACCGAACCTATTTCATGTGACAGTCACACGCATATTGAGGTCATCAAACTTAAGTTGTGACATG
>MU172311.1:39444-66956 GCA_016695485.1 Suillus hirtellus | reverse complement strand
GCAGTTCCAGCCTTGCACTGAAAAAATGCCTGAGTATTTCAATGTCAGTAACTTGAAGCAAAACGATGTGAATGACGTACTTGTTTAACCACGTCAGGCTTGTTAATAGCACGATAACCATTGATGAGCCACTGCAAAGATCTAGAATATCTAGCACCTCATCAATGATTCCCAACTCTGGTCCATCAGCAGGAACAACATCAAGTCTAGCTAAGACCCAGTCATAAGATGCGCGCCAATTGCGCTGGTTCTCGAGGGCATATGACATGGATACCCAGTATGACAAGACCCACAATGGAAGTGGGTTATCGGGGAACGAAGGGTGGATTACGGATTGAATTCCATCTTGCAACATGCCACTAGCATGATCACGAAGGGACGAAGCTGTTTGAAGAGGCGGAACAGATCAGGAGATGAAGCCCATGGGGAGCTGGAGCATAGGGGACTTTTTTGAAAAGACAAATCTGGTGGTAGCTGATGCATTGGTTTCTAATGCTGTAGGCAGAGCTAATTGAAGAAACGCAGCGACAGGAAGGCTGCCGGAAGGAGCGATCGAGAACTGTGTAGGTACAGATAAAACATCTTGAATTTTGGCCGCTGGGGCAACATCTAAGTTATGCATAGTGCAGAAAGTGAACTTGGGGGAGGAGGGAAATGTTTCAGATGGCATCCTCATTGTAAACTGGGTTATGGCTCACCAAACATTGGATCCGCATTGGCAGGACTCTGCAGCAACATAGGAAGAAGGTGTGATGTTGCCGAATGGAATTGAACTTGCAAATGAAGCTCCGAGGGGTGAGCACTAGCAACGGAGTCTCCAGGTTGAGTGCGGGCATCTCTGCGCTCGTACAAAGAAAGAAATACTTCTGCCTAATGAGACTCCCAGCCCAGTCGGTCGTCTCACACAACGAACCTATGCGCAACATGTCACACGTCACACACCCCTTCGAACTTTCAAACCTAATGTTCATTCAGTCACACCCATATCAGGTCGAACTTAGGTGCATAACTCTACAGTATAGGCACACTGGCACAGCCACATATCAGAGATGAGTATTGCATAATATTACATGTGCTTACCATTGGTGATGGGATTGATGAGACATATGGTGCTATGATGGAATTCGGTTTCTGTCGACATGTCTCTTTGAGATTTGGATGGGAAAGGAGCACTCGTTAAATGATCAATTGTTTTCACATTTCTTATATACCAGCAGGCATACTTTATCAACATATGACTAATCTTAATTAATAGAACACTTCTTGATCGAGTGTTACGACAGTACATCGTCGCGTGCGAACTCGGGTGGTTCAATCGACAGTAGTTGCAAAAGAGCAACGTCTGGTATGTCAAAGTCATTGAGGTTGCCTCTACAAAAGAGCAGAGGTTGCTAAGTCGAACGGTGGTTGACTATTATAGCGAGTACAGGCAGAAGGGGTCTCAAGTCCTTCTGAAGGTGCGGATCGTAAGAGGTCTGGTAAACCAAGTAGATTGGAATACTAGTTCTAGGGTTGGGTCCGAGTCAGACTAAAGTAAGGAACATCTACTTGAGTCTTCTGACTTATATAAGTCTACTCTATCATATCTAGGCTCAGCTTGAAGCTGGGTTCTAATCTGCCTATCTATCGAGTCAGAGATAAACTACACGAGGTCAGACTTCTATCTGCTGTGGCCCTTCTGCAGTTCTTCTATTAGTACATGAGGCAACCATGAGGCTTGCCTTCTATCTTGATAACCATTAATAGACCATCTAGGTCTATGTCATCATATGGTATCATCGTTTGTCATTGGTCTCCGATGTTTGCCGATGTTCTAGTCGTTTATCTGTAAGTGTTCCAGAACACTTACCTAAGCCCGGCATCTTCTGGCTTATCTTCTATCATCATAAGGCCTATCGGCCTACATATCTTCGTCATCATGGACCTATGGTCCAGTTCTTCATCGTCATGGGCCTTTGGCCTGTCGTCACTAGCTTTCTGGGCTAGGTGTGTATCTTCTACATTGAGGCTAGGCTCAGTATGTTTCCTGTGTTCTATCATTGCCGTGCAGTGGCAGAGGGCAGGTCGGTAGCTGGGGGCTTCATGCCAAGGTTACTGTAACATCGAGCTTCTTCCTTAGTATCCACACATCATATCGCCAAGAATTCAGGACCATGCATATGATGAATGTTAGCATCTGGTTCTATTGTGATCATATCGTATGAGACCCTAATAGCCGGTTCAAGCTCTAGCTGTGCCTCTCTGGTGGCGAGAGAGAATATTGTGATTGTGTCACCCTTTGAATGAAGGTCATTTCTGTTCAACATGTAGATGAATATTTCAAGGAAGGATGCATTGGGTTCAGATAGTGGAATTTCTGCTGCCAACATGGTATCTGGTATTGGTAATGCAGAAAGTGTGAACAGAGGTAGGATGAGTAGGGAGCACCGGAAGCGGTGGGAAGGTATGTACAGCAAGCTTTGAGGTGAGTTCCAGTAGCATGTGAAGGGTATTTCCTGTTATGACAATCAACAAGTTTTAAGAGTAGAGGTTAGTGACACACCTCGAGCTGCGATATGTCATGGGCCACCGCCTGCTTCAAAGTCAATGTGATCGCAAATGGACCACTTGCCATCATTCTGTTTGGTGAGTCTCCAGACCTTGTCTGTACCTAAATCCGGGACAAGGAGCTCTTTCTCCATTTGGTTCAGTGGATTGAGATGGGGGGTGGGATGAAGACTGACGAGTTTTGTTCCGACCTAGTCAAACGGCATCGAAAGCGGCCATGGGTGTGGTGAGAGTATGTAAGGGGTGGATGTTGATATCGGAAGGGTTGCAATTGTGCCCTAGGAGTACTGGATACAGATGCGGATGCAAGAAAGGGAACATTAGAATAGGTAGGGCTGACATTTTGGGGACTTACATTTCCAATGAGATGTGATCCATGATGGATGGTGGCCAATGATTGTTTGAGCCAGAAGATTAAGAGTTGGAGATCCTGTCAATGGTACTGGATCAAAGGACAATGTGTAGATGGAGTCAGTGTATGAAGCGACAAAAATCGCGAGCAGTGCCATGGTTGACTCATTTACAGGTAGATTGTTGATAAAGAGGACTGTGGAATTTAGTGTTTCAGCAATGTGAATTTTGTCGTTCAAACAGGACATTATGTTTGGAGGTCGACATTGAGGCCTCCTGAGGCATAGCATGAATGTGCAGCATTAGGGGAATTCACAGTTGCATTGTTTAGGTCCTATTTGGCCAACAAATATTCAATTCAAATTCGCACTCGCATTCAATCATGTGACCTTACATTTGAACCTTGGGATCCGGCTCAATCTACTATTGGATGCAACAAGCATATATATACTGATAATCGATGATTGATAACAACTGTATGACCACCACCATGACAATGTTAAACCAGCCTGATAATGCGCATGTCCAAAATGCGCATGTCCAAGAAGACCGCATGTGACATTTAATGCTCATACTATGCCTCGCTGTCACACAGGTCCTAATATACTATCAACAATTGTTTCTATCTCCTCGTGAACGTGTACCCTACCACACATCAACCTTGACAGGTGAGGCATGGGTGTTAGAACTCATAACAGGCCACCTGGATCACATCCAACACAATCTAGGTGTCAGTCTCAACGTCTTCGACAATTTATTGCAAGTTCTCCATGCAAATGGATTTGCACTGTCTCGCAATGGAGTTTCAGTGGAGGAACAATTAGCAATATTTCTCTATACTTGTGTAACTGGACTCTCGACTTGCCTCATTGGAGAGAGATTCCAGTGCTCGTCTGATATGATTTCGTGGTGAGTCATGCTGGCATCTCAATCGTTCACAGAATGTTGACCGCTGCACTCTCGAACTTGTAGATACTTCAAACGGATTCTATTTTTCTTATCTAGCCCCCTGTTTTATTCCTCAGAAGTTCGGTTCCCCACAGCCAATACCCCCACTTCCTCAATAGAATTAAACAACATCCATTTGCGATATTTCGACCAATGTCTTGGCGCTGTTGATGGCTCCCACATCTGGGCATTCACAAGCATCGAGGATCAACAGTTCATGCAGAACCGCAAGGGGTTGATATCTCAAAACTGCCTTTTCATGTGTGACTTTGAATTTTTATTCATTTATACACTCTGTGGGTGGGATGGTTCTGTTGCTGATGCGGCACTCTGGAATGATGCACGCACACATGATCTACCAATCCCACCTGGAAGATACTTTCTGGCTGATGCCAGCTTCGGAGCATCTGACGTGCTCCTCATTCCATACTGTGGTGTCTGGTATCATCTTAAAGAGTGGCAGCAAGCCAACCTCCAGTATGTTGAGTACTATATTCACAAGCTCCAGCAGTCCCTGATGATGATCTCAGCCCTCAGAATGCAAAAGAACTCTTTAATCTTCGACATGCGAGGCTCTGCAACATAATCGAACACATTTTCGGTGTGCTTAAGCGCCAGTGGCGAATTCTCTAACAGCCCGTTGAATATAGTATGGATGTTCAGGCGCAAATCCCAGCAGCACTATGTGCGCTCCACAATTTCATTTGCAGATGTGATCCTAGCATATATGATGAAGAACTTGATCATGCAGAGGGTGAAGAACTTGAAGATGTAGCATATGGTGAGTTAGCAGATGGACCTGCAGATGCTGCAGAACAATGATGAGCAGATGTGCATCACAACACAATTGCACGTGCAATGTGGCAGGATTATGTAGTAGACTGTGCACAGCGTTGATGCAGACTGGCACTCAAATTGTAGGCATATGATGTTGATTTGAAAGATATTACATGCATATGATCACTACTTGCTACAATGATTACAACTTTATGACTGAGTTGCAGTGCGAAATTCAGCAAGCCGCCTCTGCACCCACATCAACTGAAGGCTCTCATTCATGTTAAGAAACTTCATGACATGCTTGTCATCTTGTCCAAGGAAGTCTATAACATCAATCCTTTCATCACTAGATAGTGCTGCACACTGGGAGACCATGGCAACAGCATGGCCAAAGTCTTCTGCAGAAGCTCTTGCAGATGTTCTGGCAAATGTTTGCCATATCTCCTCCATGGTGACCATGAGGTTATTCATTGCCTTGCTACCATCTTGCTGGGCCTGTACACTTGCTGAAACAGGTCAAGACTGCTTTGATGCACTCATAGCAGCATCTGAACCTATCGCACTAACTTTGTGTTTATCTTGGTGGCTGACACTTGTGAGCACTGAGGACATTGCTCCCAAGCCAGTAGTAGTAGTCTGAGCCATGAGAAATGTGGATGGGACAGTGGATGATGATAATGGAATGTCTTGCGGCAAGCCGCTAGCAGACTGAATGTGAGATGGAATAGAAGTGATTTCATTGGCAGCCACAGTCAGCTGGCTGAGGTTTAATGCGGTAAGTGGTTGTGGTGGTGGTTGGACAGTACTAGCCTCAGGAAGAGCTGTAGCAGGGACAGCAGAAGATGCAGTGCCAGCAGGCTGGCGGGGGTCATTGCGGTGGACCCAAGTGCCCTTGCTCTTCCTTGGCAACATCTGGTGGATGGTGTCAAAATGAGGGAATCCTGTGTTTTTGAATGGGCCTGCATTCTTATGACTCTTTAAAACAATATATTAGTCAAGTACTACTAGTACAATCCACTGCCATTGCGCACCTTGAGAAAGTTTGTCCAAGTAGATTCATACTCCAAAGTAATCCCTGCACCATCTATATCACTCCACACAAACCCAGATGCATTCTTGATGTCCACAACAGCATGATAAGAACTTTTGAGCTATGGTCATTGTTGTCAGATCAATATAGAAAAGAAACAGTGCCGCATGCCAGGCAGATGGCATGGAGCGCATGTGCCACAGTGACTCACTTTTGTCCACCTAGTTTGACAGCTTGATTTTGTTTTCTCGCCACCCAGATGCTCAGGAAACCTCTCCTTGAGATGAGTGGCAGCACCATGCCAAGTTTGCTTCTTGAAGTTTGTCCCATCACTGGGAATGTGGAGGCAAAGGTATTCAATCAGAGCTGTGTCTTCATCTGTAGTCCACTTGGCAGCTTGTTTGTGATGTGTGGTGGCAGAGTTGCTGGCTTCACCAGGTCCTTTAGACCGAAGGGAGTGCCCTGATCCCATACTAGATGAGTTAGATCGTGGCATGATAGTGGGGGTAAATAACAACAAGCGGTGGCACAATCCAGGATTTTGCTGAGGTTCAAATGTAAGGTCACATGATTGAATGCGAGTGCAAATTTGAATTGAATATTTGTTGGCCAAATAGGACCTTAGGTGTTTTTTGCTGAATTTGTCGCTTTGTTATTCACCTCTGTTGGTCACCTTGGTGGCCAACAGTTTAGAAATCATAGCTTTGGCATGCTCCATCAGAGTCTGAATTCCACTCAATCCCCAATTGAACTGCTCATTCTAGTTGAGTGCTGCAGCAATGCGCTTCAAGGTTATGCCACCCATCCGCACTCAATCAGGGCATGGGAAGGACACCGATTCTCTGCCACCTTTGCCCAGCAAACTTCTGGCTGTGAAACTTGTCGACTGAGTTTGAGTGATAAGATTTAAGACATAAGCATCATATACAGCCTGAATGGCTTGTCCTTGAGGTGTGTTGCGAGGCATGGCGAGATGGTACAGTATATCTAACTCTGTTATCACAGCCACCTGCATGGATTATATAATGTTTGTTGCCATGTCAGCAGACTCAGCAACCCTTTCAAGAGATGCGACAAATTTAGAGGTACTCAGAGTAAAAATTTAAACATTGCTAAACATTGCTAAACATCACTAAATGTCGCTAACTCTCGGTTAGAGATGGACAAAACTCGAGCAGTAAGACTCGGCATATGCATTGGCACGATGTCGGACATTCAAACGACACTTAGTGAAATGAAAGTAGCATAGGCAAAGTAGATAAGATTTCAAGAAAAAAAATACTAAGTTGATATCTACATGTAACAGTGAGGGTACGTGCTGTAAAGTAAAAAATCTACTGCTGTGTGCATCAATAAAATTGGAACGATCCTTGTCAACTGGAGGAGGATGGCACAAGGTGGTATGAGACGCCTGAAGACGTGGAAGGTGTTTGAGGAGTTTTGGAGGGAGTGCCTGGCATGATAGAAGCACTTGGCAGTTCTGTGAGGAGGTGCGCTGCGTGCGAGTTGAGTGCTGCATGAGGGAGTGCTTGGCATGTTGGAAGCGCTTAGGGGTTCGGTGAGGGAGTAGGGCAGTGTGAAATGCCTGGAGACGTGGAGGGCATTTGAGATGGAGTTTGGGAGGGCGGCGGTTGAGAAGGAGTTTGGGAGGGCAGCGGTTGAGAAGGAGTTTGGGAGGGCGGTTGAGAAGGAGTTTGGGAGGGCGGTTGAGAAGGAGTTTTGGAGGGCAGTGGTTGAGAAGGAGTTTTGGAGGGCAGTTGAGAAGGAGTTTTGGAGGGAGTACCTGGCGCAATAGAAGCACTTGGAGGCTCAGTTAGGGAGGTAGGCAGCATGAAATGCCTGGAGATGCTGAGGGCGTTTGAGAAGGAGTTTCAGAGGATGGTTGAGAAGGAGTTTGTATGTACCTAGCATGTTAGAAGCCCTTGGCGGTTCACTGAGGGAGGTGGGCTGCGCATGAGCATCGTTGAGTGCTGAGTGAGGGGGTGTGATGATCACAAGGTACATGAGCACAGCAAGCTGAAACACTGGAATTTGCCGAAATTTTCAAACTCCGCCACAAAGTGCGTCACATATGCCAGGGATAGACAGGAGTTTTGATCCCCTGATTCCCAACATGCCTCATCAGTCAAAGTGTGCACAAATGCTGCATGACATCGATGTATCTGCACTTGCAGTAGCCACAGCCTGATACCAACATCTTCTGGAGGACGACGAGTCTACTACAGACTCTGCCTCGAGTCTCGACTCTTTCGATCTTACCCGTGACTCAGACCTTGACCTTTTCATGAGCATCATGTTAACCCCTCCATCTCCGCTTTCTCCAGTTTTATCTGGCTTCTCCAGTTCTTCCTCCGACTCTTTCTCTGATGACTCATCTGATGATGACATCAACCATACCACTGCTCACTACGACCGTCTTCAAGATTCCATTGCAAGTCTTCGGGATGAGGTAGAGAGGGCACGTGTGCTCCATAGACCCAGTGAGCCTATCCCACGAGCCTCACAGCTGCACCTCCTTGTCCATTTTGGGGAACATCGCTCTCATCTATTTCATTGTAAACTACGTGTTGACCCCGAAATTTTCGATGACATCCTCAATCTCATTTCTGGCCACCCCATTTTTCATAACAATTCCAACAACCTCCAGCTTCCTATCTCTATTCAACTTGCTATTTTTCTCAACCATGTCAGCCACTATGGTAATTCTGCCACTCTCCAGGATGTATCTGAATGGGCTGGTATTAGTGTTGGGTCTGTGGTTAACTGCACCAATCGTATAATGGTTGCACTGCTTGACCAGCATGATGCCTTCATGGGTTTTCCCCCACCTGATTCACAGGACTTTGAGCTTGCTCAGCAATATACTGCACGGGTGACCACTTGCCCTGAGTGGCAGAATGGAGTCCTAGCTGTTGATGGGACATCAATTGACCTGTATGAGACACCTGGATTTTATCACCAGTCTTTTTATGACAGGAAATCCAAATATTCCCTGGGCTGTCAGGTATGTTTTTTTTTTTTAATTAATGGTTAAAAATTAAAATAAATTCAAGGCAGTGATTATGCCCCACAATCTTCTCATAGTTGATTATTCTCTTGGTCACCCTGGAAGCATCCATGATGCATACACATTCAGATCTACTCGTATCTATCAAGAACATGACACACTTCTTCCAGCTGGCCACTGGGTCTGGGCAGACAGTGCTTATCCACTGGACACCTGGTGCATTGCCCCTTTCAAGAAGCCCTGCAATGGACGGCTGACAGCAAATCAGAGGACATTCAATTATCACCTTTCTACAGTTTGTCCCTTTATTTTTCCATTTTTTTCTGATTTAAATTTGATTTATCTAGGTCTGTGTACGAGTGGAGCATGCATTTGCTGCATTGAAAGGGCGGTTTCAATCTCTTCGAGATCTCCGACAGAATATCAATTCAGCAGATGACTTACAGACAGCAGTCCATTGGATTCAGTGTTGTCTGATCCTACACAACATGATCATACAGTTTGAAGAAGAACATGCTCTGACAGAGGACCAGGGATCAGTCAAGTGGTCTTGTCAAGAGGCTAGAAACTTTATGTCTCAAGAGGCAGCTGAAGGACCAGATGGTAATGACCAAGTAGGTGATAGGTTATATGAAGGGACTCCAGGTCATGCTTGTTGTGAGAGGTTGATGGATCTCTTGTTTGACAGCCCTCACTCAAAGGCACAATGTAGACAGGGATGGCAGTTGTAGTTACAAATTTCCACTTGAATATGTTTTCTTGGCTCTGAAGGTGTGATGCTTGACATATGTTTTCTTGGATAAGTAATGTTTGATAACCTGAGGAGATGTTAGATGGTACATATAACTAGTACACTTGCTAGGATAAGCACCACAATATTAAGCAAGTGAAGAGACTGACCATCACAGCTGCTTAGGTTTGAAATCAGCTTTCTTTGCATTGCAAAGAAAGCTAATAAACCTAGAGCACTGTGATGGTCAGTCTCTTCACTTGCTTAATATTGTGGTGCTTATCCTAGCAAGTGTACTAGTTATATGTACCATCTAACATCTCCTCAGGTTATCAAACATTACTTATCCAAGAAAACATATGTCAAGCATCACACCTTCAGATCCAAGAGGAAACACCATCATGGTCCATTGAAAACTAGTAGTACATGAACTATCAACATAACATGAACAGGACTAATGGTTAACATAACAACATATGTAGTATGAGGGACAGCATGAGATATGTGATGCAAAAGGACAACAGTAAGACTACAACAACACCCTCAAGAGTTAGAACCACTCATCAAATGTTGGTACTCAATCTTCAGCTGAAGCGCTCTTGCCTCCTCAGCATGCGCATGTGCCAGTGCAGCATGCATCTTCGCCTCTGCTTCGCAGAGGTGAATCTCCATATCCTTCGCTTCCTGGGAGCGCTGATGAGTGGCAACAGCTTCCTTGTCACAGTGTACATGCTCCTCATGCAAAAACTTGTGCTCATTTACCTGATGGGTGAGGTTGTACTTCACCATGTAATGCTCGTTCTTGAGCTCGCCCTGAGTGATCCAGTCTGACTGGATGCTTCCGATCTCATCATTGAGCTGGTTCAGGTCACCTTGAAGATCTGACCACACCCATTTCACCTGCCTCCCTTTCCCCTTGGAGGATGGGAGTTGTGACATCTGGGAGGTGGAGGCAGGTGCTGACATTGTCGTTTTCGACAGCGAGGAGCCACTGGACGAGGGTTTTGGCGAGTTGGCGCTGGTCCAGCTTGTCCTCGACACGCGCTTGCCAAAGGCAGCGTGACTATCGTGGAGGGAGGTCTGCAATTTCAGGGGAAGGACGAATGATGATGACTTGGGCAAGGGGGAATGAGATGATGAGGGGGATGCAGACTGACATGCCCAACGTTTGGAGGCTCTGGGCTTGGGGGGGCTGTTCAAGATGGTGACATCACCCTCCTCTTCCCAGTAATTTGACATTATGGGAGGCTGCGGCTGTGGCATGTCATCGAAGCGAAGGTCCATGTCCATGTCCTCGTCGTATCCGTCGCCAACATAATTGTTGTCACAATACGTATTGGACTCGGAGGGGGCAGGCACGGGAGGGTGAGAGCAAGCGATGATGCTGGGATGGGAGGGATGGTACCCAGATGGTGAGGAGGAAGCGAAGGGGGGGACAGTAAAGGGCACCTGGCCAGAGGGCGCAGAGCCAAAGGGCACCTGGCCAGAAGGCACAGAGCCAAAGGGTGCTTGGCCAGAGGGCACAGAGCCAAAGGGTGCCTGGCCAGAGGGTGCAGAGCCAAACGGCGCTTGGCCAGAGGGCGCAGAGCCAAAGGGCACCTGGCCAGAGAGCACAGAGCCAAAGGACACCTGGCCAGAGGGCGCAGAGCCAAAGGATGCCTGGCCAGAGGGCACAGGGACGAAGGGTGCCTGACCAGAGGTCTGGGTACCTTGGGTGAGAGCGAAGAAGTTAGCAGCGTGATCAGTTCCAGGGCGTGATGAGATGGTCTTGACAGATAGAGCAGGGTTTGTCCCCATGATGGAGAGGAGCTCGTCATACCACAGGAACGTATGTAGTACTTGTGCTGTAATTTTTATTAGTTTAATCTGATTAAATATAAATATAAAAAACATACCGTGCAGATTTTGAGTGACGTCATTTGGCATGACGCCGGCACCCGTCAAGTTTAATTTGTCATGACATTCATGAAACCTTTTTTTGAGACTGGAGGGAATGTTAGTACACATGTGAATCGATATGAAAAATTGTACCTCATGATATGATTGTTGGTCGAGTCGCGAAACTTATCTGGCACCTCAGCATATTGCGCCACATAGTTAGGATCAGCCTGGAAAACATGGCAGGCGACAACAGAGCAAACCGAGAGTTTATCCTTGCCCAATGGGCGATCACCCTCAGTATGCGATTGTTTCCCATCCAAAAAGAACAGAACTCGGCAGTCTGCTGGATGGTTGCGGAGGTACTCAATAACCCTCTGGGTGTGAGAGGGGTCCGCCTGCCACTGCATGATGAGCTTGGGTGCCTGGGCAGCATGATCGTTACCTCAAGTACTCTGAGATTTTCCTTGGCCATGGGTGACGGGTCCTTGGTTGTAGTCCATAGATTTGGGCTGCAAATGCTTGAGGCATGCAGAACAACGAGGACATGGTGGTCGAATGACAGGCATAGTTTTCGAAG
The DNA here is from genome assembly GCA_016695485.1 of Suillus hirtellus. NCBI lineage: Eukaryota > Fungi > Basidiomycota > Agaricomycetes > Boletales > Suillaceae > Suillus > Suillus hirtellus. The sequence goes on along the minus strand of MU172311.1, from coordinate 55,105 downwards.
TCCGAAACTATGCCGATGTGCCACATGTCCTATGTGTGTTGTTCCTGCCCGAATTGTCAGTTTCTAACCGAAGTTACCAAGCTTTACCGAGCTTTACTGAAAATTCCCATTTTACTCTGAGTACCATTTTTGCTGACCAGCACGCGAACAACAGGGTTATCACAGTTGACCAACGTTTTTCAGTGTTTTTCAGGCCTCAAAACTTTTCTGAACAACGGGCAAAAAATGCTTAAACAACACAACTGTGAATTCCCCTAATTCCCCTATTGAACAAAGAAAGGACATGCCTTTGGTTGTCTATTTTCCGATCAACAGTGTCTACAGTAGCAAGTCACAGAATACAATCTGGTCCTTCGTTCATCTCCGCAAATAGATACAGCGTGTCTCTTCAGTTCTGGAGCTTCAAGGACGGTCCGCACTAATGCCAAACCCTGACAACTATTGAATGTAGTTGCATATGCAGGTCTGAGTGAAAATTGTCTGTCCACGACGAGTGGTTTGGATGGAACGAAAAGTTTATGCATGGGATGCAGTGGCTTTCAAACGTATTGAGAAGTTGGACTTCAACGAATTGACGGTGCAGTGCGAACACGAACGCGCAGTTACTAACACAGCGTGATGGACGTAATTGCACCCGATCCCGGCTCTCATGCTTAATATATACATAGATAGGACGGGCCGGCCTATTCCGAAAAGCCAATCGTGCAGGCACAGAAGTCCTGTCTTACGTTACGTTGCACGTAACTTCAAGTTTTCTGGAGCTTTCGGGAGCCGAAGTGTTTTGGAAGGGTAACGGGGACCTGCGCCAGCCGGCTGTCATATGACTGTACAGCCCTACCGTCAAACATCTCGAATGCATCGCGGCATATGGTACGGTACGGGTAGTACCTGTAAGCCTACCTCAAACTATACGGTTACGGTGAACAACCCTAGCCGACTCCGATTCATGGCTCGACTGAGTTGAAACTAGTAGACTCGTGAGTCGTCACGAGTCTAACCGCTGACCGCTATAGCTTATTTCCTTCTAACATTTTGCTTGTAGATTCACTTTGATTTAAATACGAGATGTCTTACTCTTATTCGATCATTCGATCCACACACCCGCTCTTGAAGCATTTGCCACTAGACCATGTTTACAATCACCAACATTAGCTATCTGGACCTACTATGCCTTACCGGTGTTACAATTGGAGTCTATCTGGTAAAGCAGGTGGTCATCAAGAGGAATCCTGCACCATATCCACCTGGTCCCCGGGGGTGGCCTCTCATTGGCAATATTTTAGATATGCCTCACATCAAGCCCTGGCTTACATTTAGTGCGTGGGGTCAGAAGTATGGTCAGTACCTCCCCTTTCCAACCTGAAAGTCATTTTCAAACGTCTTTTCTTCAGGCGATATCACGCATATCAGGGTTCTGGGTCGGCACATCATTGTGCTGAACTCTGTCAAGACTGCAATGGAAATGATGGACAAAAAAAGCATTGTGTACTCTGACCGTCCTGTTCTTCCTATGTGTGGCGAGCTTGTTGGCTGGAAGGATTCTTTGCCCTTCCTTCCTTATGGTGACCCTTTTCGCCAGCAACGCAAGAAATTACATCGCGTCATCGGCAGTCGTGCTGCAGTGAGCGTATACAATGAGGTTGGGGAGGTTGAGACTCGTCGATTCCTGCAGCGTGTGCTTGCAAAACCCGATCGACTGCAGGAGCATGTCCGACAGTATGCATTATTTATCCTCGCAGTGACACAATCTTAAGTTTTCACTATAGCACTGTTGGCGCCATCATTCTGCGCATCTCTCATGGTTACGAAGTGAAAGAGAAAAATGATCCCTTTGTTGACCTTGCAGACCGCGTTACAAGCCATGGCTCGCAGGCCACAGCTCCCGGTGCCTTTATGGTTGATATTTTACCATTCTGTAAGCTATATTATTCTGACGTTTTCATTGGCTTTCGATGACCTGACAATTTTAGTGGCAAAGGTTCCCGCGTGGTTCCCCGGTGCTGGCTTCAAGCGCAAAGCACGTGAATGGCATGAGACCCTCGAAGAGATGGTTTCTGCACCCCACAAGCTCGTCAAGGACCAGATGGTGACCAATTTGCAGTATTGTAATCATACATAGAAGTTCAATTTTTACAGGTTGCTGGCATCGCCCCTGTGTCTTTTACCTCGAATCTTTTAGAAGGCGGCGATTTGTCTGCGGAGGAGGAACACGTCGTGAAATGGTCTGCTTTTTCCATAAACGTTGGTGGTACCGACACGGTTCGTCCTTCTCTACAACATCTTCTGAGAGTACCAAACCTATTTCCTCAGAGTGTTTCCGCAATATACTCGCTTTTTCTAGCTATGACACTTTTCCCTGATGTGCAGAAGAAAGCTCAGGCTGAAATAGATGCGGTTGTTGGTCCTGACCGTCTTCCCTCCTTCACCGATCGCGACTCCCTCCCTTATACTGAGGCTCTTGTCACAGAAGTCCTGCGCTGGAACGTTATCCTTCCCACTGGTATGTGAATATCGATCATAACATTATTTATTTACCGACTGGCAATGGGTATCTCAATGACAGGTTTTGCTCACTGTGTGGCTGAAGATGATATCCATAACGGGTACTATATTCCAAAAGGCTCCTTAGTACTACCTAACATTTGGTTAGTGCTCCCCTTCGACTGATGAACAACAATACTCATAATTGCGACAGGTTGATGCTCAACGATCCACAGACATATACTAACCCCTCTCAATTCAATCCTGAACGCTTCTTGGCTAAGGATGGAAATGACCCTGAGATGGATCCTCGTACGGTGTGTTTTGGCTTCGGTAGACGGTAAGCACGAAATTGATTTTGAATCTGATTGGAAAGCTAACTTTCTGCTCCGCAGTATTTGCCCAGGTATATCCAACTCGCATCAATTAACTAACAATATTCTGACATCTACTTTCTTTTGATGTACAGGCCTCCACCTTGCTGATGCTTCCATTTGGATATCTGCTGCGATGTCACTAGCCGTATTCGATATCTCCAAGGTTGTTGACAATGATGTTGAGATCACCTCCGAGGTTGAACCCTTACCAGGTACGGTCAGGTATGTCGCACATCTTGTCATGTCTGGGGCAGGTTTGGATTGACACGCTTCAAGCCATCCCAAACCCTTCAAGTGTTCCATCAAGCCTCGCTCTGAAACTGCCCTTGAGCTTATTGAACAAGATGCTAACTACTAAGCTCACGATGGTGATACCGGAGAAATACACGTGAATATGAATACTTATATGCGTCGTAATTTGTATGTTACACTCAAGAGTTGTGCAATATGATTTTTTAGAGTTCGCACAGGAAATCATTTGCTTCCGCGGAACTTTTGTGGGAGGACGAACGGGTCTATACCATACACTAGCCGGTATTAGCATGAAATACTGATTATGTGGCATTTTAGGAACGTTTATATGAGAGGAGAGTTGACTTTGAATGGACTTGGGAATCAAGAGACGACGAAACCTTTTTTTAATGCGAGCTCTTACGATGTGAGGAGTGGCTATGAATCACATCCGGGTCATGGGCTGCCCGTTCCAGGTCTAGGTGTTATGCACCGGCTATGATGTCTGTTACGCCCGCTCCCGGGTCAGGAATAAGGGCGAATAGGGGCTGGTGCGAGACTAACAGGGAGCTAAGTGTCATCCAAAAATTGCTGTGCTATGGCACACCCGCCTGGGTATAATGCATGCAGTCGCGAGTGGTACTCCAGATCAATTGGCTCGGCTAGCATCTCTCGTCTGCTGTTGTTGACCGTCAGAAATGGCAGACTCCGAACACGACGAAACAACATCAATAAAGCGCGTCGACTTTATGATGATGAGTATGATCAATTGTATATTGGTGAACGAATACGGCCGTTGCAATTGACCAATTCGTGGCCCCAATTTAAAAGTTCGAGCACTAGCAATTGGTGGTAGCAGGTTATCATGTATGTACATCCCAACTAGACCACATGGCACTGATGAGCCATTAATGTTCACGATTAACACAACTCTCGGACACATTAAATTAGCAGAATAAGTGTTCCAAAATCAAAGGTAGTATCTGTCACCTGTAAAAAGGGTTCATGGCAAGCTGTGATCATATGCGTTTTCTTACCGATTTGACCCATACCGGGCTCTACGATCCAGACTCTCCTCCCGTCCCCTTCGCTCTGGCCCTCGCCTTTCTCATTGTAATGTTCAAGCCATGCTTCACGGAGACCTTCATCGACGGCACCAGTCACAATCTTGACCTCTGGAAAGGCTCGCTGAAGTACAGTGACACCACCAGTGCGAGCAATGAGGAAAGTTACAAAGATGATGTGATCTTGCTGGACTCCATGATCTAATAGTGTCCGAATCGCCATGAATGCTGAGGCAGCGGTGCCTATTTGAGCATCTAGCAAAAATACCCATGCATCGACGGCTAGATGTCTTTCTCGCAGGCATTTGGGAAGCATTACATGCAGAAGTAGTGGCTCTCCAGTATTAGCGTCGGATTGCACCAGAAGGGAGCCAATTGCAACGTCACTAAGAACGCGCTGCAATCCCTTAGTTAGAGGTCCACCTCTGGATCATCTGATTAGTGGAGAAATTGGCTAGTTTACGTTTACTGGAACGTACGAGCGTATGATGGAGACACCGCAGACGTTCTAGACGACTCTTAAGCCAGACAGTTAATTTCTCAGCGAAGTGACGTACCTTGACGTCAAGTTCCTTGCCGGTGCAATCTAGTCCTATTGGGGTCGTAACTGTCTTAGGTCTGTGAGGAAGATGTTCCATCGCTTTCTCGATCAAGAATGTTGCCAGTCGGTCCACGAAGAATATAAAGTCCTGGCGGTTCGATGCCCCATCACGAAGAATGGTATATATACCCTTCACCCAGAAGCATAAGCAACGACTCTCTTGAGGGTGGAGGACAGACCTTTAGCTGTGGTGTTTGCGGGAGCACTATAAGGTTCTTGGACACCGGGTTACCGTCTGACGTACTCAAGCAACACCCAACTGATTGAGAAACCATGTGTTTCCGAAAGTGTCTCGCGCGTTCTGTCATTTGACGTCGAATGTGGGTCGTTATCAAATCAATGGCAACAGCATTATTTGACCCTGGAACGACCTGAAAACATCGGTACGTCGAAACAATTGAAACAACACGTCTACTCACAATGTCTGCATGGCGAGCGGTTGGCAAAACGAAGTTATCAAACGCGGGCTTGACATAGCGAAGATACCTAGGCATGAGCGATGGTTACCATGACACGTAATCCTGACAGAGAAGAATACATACTGCTCAATGACCCCATCGACACTTCTTCCACGTTCCTTGACGTCCCGTTGTATTCTTCGGGCGAGCATTAAATCTGAGTCACATTGCACAAATACCTGTTTAAGGGTGAGACAGTATACAACTTGCTGAATGATGGGGTACCTTGAGATCATATAACGAGCGCAAGTCTGGATGATGCAAAGCCATTATACCTTCCGCTGAAACATGTGTTTGCATCAGCATCCAAGATCGTGACAGGAAGGAGTCAGACACCGACTTATTATGATAGCTGCACCATACAGATACTTCGCTTCGTCTAACCGCTGATGTTCGGCAAACGAGTAAACGGGAATATTGGTCTGCCGACACGCCTTCAAGTCCGCGAGACACTAGGAAAGATTCGGTAAAGAATTCAGACATAAATGAACGTACGGACAGCAGCAAACATAGGCATGTCAATGGCATCCGGGTGGTCAAAGTCGAATCGATTCGCATGCGCCAGCGCAACCTCTTCTGCGGTATGTCGCTTGTAAAAGCTGTCCTAAGCAGTGGACATTGTGTCACCTGTGAACTCTCCTGATATTTGTTGTAATACTGACCTGGGATAGGATAACGACAGTCGGTACTGAGCCCAATGAACGAACGATTTGCTGAGCAACATGTGTCTGCCATCGCCTAATTCATCTTTCCGAACTTCTCTCAACTTGCATTCTCACCTTCCCACTTGCCGATCCGCCTGGATTCATTTGTCAGGTTGACAAGCTGTAAGACTGCACAATACGTAGTCACACTCACCAGCTATCCCGATCACGAATGCGTCGGAAATGGGTAGGCCGTTTTCCCCGTACCTGTCAGTGACACGTAGATGTCAGACATTGGACGACAGCAAAAAGCTAGTACGAAAAGTTACCAAGGAGGTCTTCCGTGAGACTTCAAGAGGATGTTCTTCTTCGACTGGTGCGATTCCAAAGAGTGTTGACTTTCCGAGTCATCGAAAAACTGATGAGAGTAATCTTCTGCAAGCATCGCAGTGCACGAGACAAGTTGCAAGATAATCGATCGACGGGGAACCAGAAGGCAGGGAACTGGGTGTATTTAAGGTGTTCGGCTATGATGGGCCAGTCTACAGTACGTGATGCATTCTGAATCTGTTATGTACTGCATGCAACCCCGGGCCTGATTCAGAATCCTGATCCGAGGCACTCTTATTCAGGTCAAACAGCACCCATGATCAACCTGAATCAAGCTGTCTTCCTTCTGCTAATACAATAGTCCAGGCCTAACCACGGAAGATTAAAGCCGCTATAAAGCTTGGCACAGTCCGCATGGCAGAAGCTGCTAATGATACACGTTCTAACCGTTGCAACTGTCATTGAAAACACATTCATTTCTAAACTGCTAAGAATTTCCGCCACGATGTCGCGTATCAGAGCTTCTTCTGAGGAATCTTGATGCCTTTACTAGACTTTACTAGATAATAGCTTCGATTCGTGGACTCGATTCGGGATAACGAGCAGTGGATTTTACGCTAAGCCCATGTTCGCACACATCAGTACGTATCATAACCTGCATCGAGGTCGCCACGATATCACTGGCTGCCTTGACGTTGTGTCTCAGGGTATTAGACTGTTAATCATTGATGGACCTCTCCAGATACTCATGATCGCAGTCAACAAGATCCTGTCCATGCCGGTGTTATTGTCAAGCTGCTCGACAACTTCGCGAGCGGCGGAATAAACCGCCCAGCCTGAATCATTATCATACACTGAATATGAATATGACACTCAATAAGCCATGTGACCAGTGAATAGATACCAACTCACCGTTGAAGGTGAGAAGAGTCGCGGGGACAACGAGGTGAATGCGAGTATTGTGCTTGAAGGAGTTCACTAGCCGAAATCAGGTTCACGTGTGATTGTGCTTATTGAGTACAAAAACACACTCTTCAAGCTTGGCCTCCATCAAGTAAAGTGGTTAATGATATACGTTCTGACTGCTACAAGAAGCGTTATCAGTACCTCATTCCTCGTCATCCTGATTGTCGATGAGAAAATTTGCCACGGTATCCAGCATCTCTTGTTCAGGAATCTTGCGCCGAGCTCCACCGCCCATTAGCCCATCCCTATGAAGGCCACGATCTCCCACCCAGATGGGTAAAGGCATAATTGAGGAGACACCAGGAGCTGACTGTTTAACACCACGACTACTCCTGCTTGTCAACGTTGTGTGACAAGAGTAGCAAAGGAAATCGGTCAGGGCAAGTAATGGTGGCACTTGGGATGGGGTATTCGTGTCGAGATTGCTTCTGCATGGTAATGGGATGTGAGCCAAGTCTGCAGCAAGTTTGTCGTCTGAGTATGATCTTATTGATATACGACCCTTCCACTCCTGTATGGCAAATTGCATCGGCCTGACAGATCTTGTCTTAGTCACCTGAACCGAATAAAATGTAGTCAATAAGCCTCACCGCTTACACAACCTGCATTGCCCGCTCGGTGCATCCTTGGGCTCCAGTTTTTCACAGGTCCGAGCGATGGTCGACACAGTCGAAGGATAGTCTTTCTCAAGCCCGACTACAAAATCTGAGGAAAAAATCAGTTCCATGTCTTGCACGCGAAAGCTCTCTCGTACTCTTGGTCAAGGCTGCTATTCCTAATATCGCACGCCTCTGCTTGTCTCGACCGATTACAGATACATTGTTCCACCACGAATATACAGCACATTCTTTTGCAGTAACGTCTCGGAGAGGTCGGATGACCCTGAGCATATTACTAGGCTTCGAACCAGAAGCAGCAACGGGCGCCCATTCCTCCTGTAGTTCCTCACGGATTGCGTACCCTCCACCTTGTGAAATAGCTGATAAAAGAGAGATGGAGAGCGACGTGAGAGATGATCCAAAGAGTAAATGCGAGGAACCTCCGGAGTGGGCTGTGTGCAGGATAAGTACACGGGTGAGATTCTGTAAGGCACTGGAAATTGCAGTTTGCGTGGGCAGTGATGATAAATATAACCGTGTAGCTTCTACTGGCGTTAGACCAGTCACTTTGGAAGCGACATGGAGTCCTGACAACACAAAGTTCAGTATACTGAATAGATGTATTGTTGGAGTTCTACCATCTGTAATCAGGCCTTCCTTGCTGAGTTCCAGCCCGACCTGTGGGGTGCTGTTTGATCCGGAAACTTTGGTCCACCAAGACTCGTCGAATGCGTCTTCTATTCGTAGAGGCACAAAATCGAATGATGGATATCGCTCAACTACAGATCGAATATCTTCGGTTCTGTCTTGCATCTAGCTGCCATTATGTTACTGAATCTCGACCGGATACCATAGCCACGACTCACCCCAGGAAAAGCGCCGCATACCTCCACATAACAAACAATGCAGGACGGCCATACGCTTGCGTTCCGTGGATGATTACTACCACCTCTTGGTTTACCTGAGTCGTCCAACGGTGGCCGGTTGGAAAAATATGTATTATGGACCATATCCAGCAAAATCGACGATCCTAGGCCGCCAGAGAATCCTAGGCACAGATTTCCCGATGCCTTGAGCTTGGGTCGCTTCGAGGTGCCTGCCCTAGCATTGACCGAAGGTTCGAGAGCTTTTCTAAATTTCATGTCTACCATCGGGGTGAAGCATTCTCTTGTGGGGGATGCTAGTCAAATTCGCTCCTCGCTGAAATGAACAGAACGCTCACTTGCAGTAGACCGCATGACGAATCACGATGTCGCCTGGTTTTAACCTGCACCTGACGCAGTCTTTTGATTTCCCAAACTTCGAACGACCTGCCCCAAGCCAATGAGACAGAGGTGGACACGATTGAAAACACTCACGGGGCATGAGGGGTTGCTCTTCTACAGCTGGGTTTCCACACGACGACATTGTGAATCGTCAAGATTATAATTCACGGTGTATAAGTTAAGAAAGTTGGATAGTTGTGGACTGGGGGCATCTGCCGAGGGAGATTATCATAGAGCAAGCTAGTGCGCAGTGATCATCCGATGGACTTCATCGCAACAAAATTATATTCCTAAACAGGAAAGAAGTCAAACCAGAACAAACTTTAAGTGCTTACTAAGCTAGCCGCACTCAGGAGACATATCACAGTCCTAGCGGCACCGACTGACACCTTTACATCATTGAGTATACTCACTGCCTGAGCTACTTAAAAAAAATCGAAGTGATGCTCCAGGTAGTGTTGCTGTGGCTCGGCTAACTGCTAGCCGGCTTTGGCTTCTACTGGCTCATGCCCCAGCTCAGTTAACCACATTCATAGGGAGCCAAAATAGTGGCTTGGTTCAGCTTGGTTAGTCACATAAACCAGTTAGTAACCATTCATAGCTGAATCTGGCTCAAGCTGGCTAAAAGTTGACTTGTATTCAAACAATTTATTATACAGCTGGATATAGGGATTTGCAACTAGAAATAAATAGACCCTGACTGCCAATATGTTATACTTTATGACCTCATCTTACAACGAGGGGTACAAGATTGCCAGGCATCTTTCAGCAGATGCTGCCTGGTAAGTAATAGTAAGTTCATGAGTTACAAGAGAGCTAGCTATGACTTACACCCTCTGGTGTCATGACAGTCATGTTGCTATGTTTAGAGTCTTTTGATGTTGCCTTTAATTTACATGCAGAACGTAGGTTGCAGACCACTGGTGCCTCATGCATGTTCTCCACAATAGTAAGAGGGCATGAATGTGATGGTGGATCATGGACTTGGATCATAGACTTGCCAAAATCAAGCAATCTGTTACAATCACCCTATTATTTTCTCTTCTATTCACCCTGCTGGACTATGCATGCCTTTCTTCCTGATCCCCACCTCTCTTCTTGACTCTTCACAGAATACCCCATGACCTATGCGTGTATTGTCTTCTCTTCTTTTTGATCCCTGCTTAGCTTCTAGTCTATCTTATGTTAACCATGAGGACTCTCTTATCTTTGACTTCCTCTTCCTGTACTTTTACAACATCCCTCAGACTGGTCTGTGCATAATTCCCTACCTATTGAAACCTTAGCTACTGCTGTACTTTCTCCTTAACTTGAATCTACTCAGTTCTCCTCGATACCTTCTTAGGACCAAGGGATCCTATCAGATCTAGCTTCTTGCGAGAAGACTAGCCATTACTTGATCACTTTGACAGAGTTCTACCTCTTGTCAAAGCTCCCTCTTGATACCATACATTTGATCTCCCTTTATTGGGATTGTTACAGAAGAACTATCTGAGTTCGTAACACAATCCATCATTTGGTATTGCATGCTTTGCATGGACACTATGAAGCAGTAAATGGATGTAGTCATAGTCTGGCCTTTGTGAAAAGTTGAGGGCATGTGCATAGAGGGGGATGGTTGCGAATTTGCAAGGTAGACCATGACACAAAGATTCAACTGGAAATTTCTGCTTCCACTTGAGTATGGTGGCCTCCGAAATGTGAGTATCGCTCAACCATGGAAGAGACCCATGCAAGAAATAGATGAGTGTATATGCAAGGGATTTGATGTCATCATGGTGCCCTCCTTTGACTCCTAGGTGGGTGTTGATGGAAGTAAACACAGGTGTACCAACAAGAGGGCAATTATCATGATGTGGGATATGAACTCAGGTAGTGAAGTCATGATACTCCTTTGCAATCCCAAAGTCAATGATTAATATGGTGTATTTAGAGTCACCAGTTCCTACCAGCACATTTTGGGGCTTGATATCATGATGTATATAGTTGCATGAATGCAGACACTCCAGATGAGAGACCTGTTACTAATTGGTTAACCAATGTGGTATGTACTGTGGTCCAGTGGAGCACTGTGTTTCGAATTGAAAATACTTACTAATTGCTCCTTTAAGATGATGACACTGCAGAGACTGAATTTATTACCACATGAGAGGAAGATATCGTATAGTGATGGCCCCAGGTTGTTGATCACCAATGCATAATATGGTGCCTCTCTACTGAACCAAAGTGGTCGGGGAAACCCAGCTGCACCTTTGAGTTGCTTCAAGACATTATACTTGTGTTTGACAGAGGAGATGTGACCAGTACTGGTGCTACATAATTCTAATTTGATAGCAACCTCTTGACCATTGATAATGTTGTGAGCATGGTGTACAACAGCTAGACATCCATTAGAATCCATAACATATTCATCAAAAATCTGCCACACACCATATGAGCCAGATCCTAGCTTGTCCTCCAACCTGAATCTACTGTCAACTCAAATAACATCCATGACCACTGACACTGGCAGTATGTACAATAGCGTAAAAGTACCAGTGTTGAAGGTTCATGAATAACAGGATTGCATGCTTTCTCATCCTGTTGTAGTTACTGGCCACACATGGTGCAAAATCGCTTCCATTGAGTACTGAGTTTGGGTTAGAGCAGACAGAGATGAGCCCATTAACCTTGAGAATCACGATGCTGAATGCATGGTGACTGGTGTATGTGTTTGTGGCATATTTCATTATGTAACCTTGATAAATTTTTATTGATTTAGTTATTATTTCCAGATATGAATATGGATGCTGTCTAGGCCAGGATGAATTAAGGGCTGCAACAAATGAAGAAGTACCTCATCAATATGTGCCATAGCATTTCTTCTACCTCTGAGCTTGAGAAAGCCAATCCCATCTTTCTGATCCATTGGAAGAGGTGCATCAAGGCATTTATTGCTGCCACAGAGCTCACTGCACACCAGCATTATCTTGATTGGTTTCAGGATAGCTTTAGAGGCACAAAATGTCCATTTGATGAGACTGATTATGTGGAAGATGATTGTGAAGGTTCATCTATGGATGATTGTGTTGATGCTGGTGGTAATGATGTACCTATTTCAACCTGTACTTGCTTCAAGAACCTCCTGATTGCTGTGACTACACTGCTGTCTCTTGTTAATGGGTCCTAGAGCTTGAAGCAATGCAATGTTGGAGCTTCCAATGATTAATCAAATGGTGAATGAAGCAAGGTGAGTTGTTAAGGCTGCAACTTGAAGGGTTCATCGCTCATGATTTACAAGGCAAAGTTTTAGGTGGCATAGAAGGACCCTTAAGGGTTGTTGCTTGTCACTGTATATGTCATGTTCTGATCACTTGTGTAAATATGTGTATAAATGGCTATGTGCTCTCATGTACTTGATATGAATGGCACATGTTGTTTCTACCCTGGTCCCTAGGGCCTGGGCCCATGGTGGAGCTTTTTTTGGTAGAGTGAGTGCTTAATTTGATGCTGGTTTATATAGGAACATTTGGAAGTAAGCAGAGTACATAGCAATGTGGTAGTGATTTAAAGGTGTTCCAAATTCAAGTCCCTTCCTTGTAACATCTCACTTGCACTGTCTGCTTAATATCATCATGGGAGAGCAATGGCGTGCTAGCCCTACTGCTGTACCATCTGCACATTGTGCTGCTGCATGTTCCACCATTGCTGCTTCCTCTTGAGTACAGTTCCAGAGGACTCAGCATCCTCTGGCTAGATTTCGTTGTTCTAGTCCAACAGCAGAGGAATCTGAGTATATTAATGTCAACAATATCACTAGTGGCTCAGAAGATGAGGGTGATGCTACAGTAGCACCCACCACTCAGCAGTCCCAGCCTCAACTTGACACACAACACAACCATAATCATGATCACAACTGTGGTTGTGTGCTCAACACTGCAACTAGCATGACAAGGACTGATCCACTGGCTACATGTGGCTCAGAGGTTCAAACAGGTCCCAGATCTTCTGCAGACATATCTTAGTTTTTTGACAAAACCAAACAAGGTACCACTTGCAAGATTTGCAAGTAAGTACATTGACTTTAACCAATACTTGGGCATCTCTGATGATCTCCTAGGAAATTAGAAGCAGAGAATCCGGATCTCGATTGAAATTTCACATATAAATGTTTGATGTCAAATACATCCCTCTGCCACCATATCAGCAAATACCACCTTAAGCTATATGCAGTGGAGGCCAAGTAGAACAACTGGAAGATTCAAGTTAATGCTGCCATTCTTGCTCTTCACAAGGGCTACACATTGAAGACACTCATTCACACACTCAGGCAGCCTGGTGTCATAGCTCAAAACCTTCCTCCTGCACCTTGTCCAGGACCTGGAGACAGCACTCCTTTTGACTCACTACCATGTATTCCACAGGATCTTGAGGATTCTATACTAGAGTTTTCACACAAAGCAATGCATGAATACCTTGTAAGGTTCATCGTATGTTACAGTTACTACATGAGCCCCCAGCTACCAGCTCGCCCTCTGCCAACTTGCACAGTAATGATACAATACCTGGGCCTCTAGGCCTTGATGATAGATGATAGAAGAAGATGAGCCCAGAAGATGCTGGCTTAGATAAGCAGTCTGGACCACATATGATGACATGATAATGACATAGGTCTAGATGACCTATTTATGATATCAAGATAGAAGGCAAGCCTCATATTGCCTCATGTACTGATAGAAGGACGCTCTGGGTCCTTATCTTAGATAGAAGCCCTACCTCATGCACAGCATCTCTGACTTGATAGATAAGTAGATTAAAACCCAGCTTTAGGCTGAGCTTAGATATGACAACTCCTTGTCCTGCTAAAGCTACCTGCTTAACATCAGATTCATACCTTCAGAAGGACTTGAGACCCCTTCTGTCTGTAACTGCTATCATCACTTGCCACCACTAGTGTACACAACTCTTGCTTGTTTGTAAGAGCCAACCTTAGACTCTTAGCATGAGGTATCACTGTCATGATCATTGCTGTTAGATTCATTCCAGTTTGCATATGATGACATACTGTCGTAACATCGTAGCAGATGATCAGGTAAGTTGATTAAACATTGTTAGTTTATCATTATTGACCATGCCTTTTCCTTAGTCACTGAACATCATAGAATGCCCTGAACTGTGCCAGTTAATGTTACTGCTGTGCCAGGACTTGCATGATGCTGACATTCCTCATCACACCAAGCTCTATCAAGTAATTCTAGAAGCTTGGAAGAAATATTTCAAAGTTCTCAAGTATGAACTCATGGTAAGTCCTCTGCTGGTGCATATGCAATTATGTCATCTAATACAACTAAAAATGCTGCAGGGAGGGTTTCATTCATAAGTGACATCTGGTCTGATCCAAACCACTGACCATTCCTTGCTATGACTGCATATTGGATTGCATGAGATGAAGCCACAGGAGTGCTCTGACTGAAAGCAGGACTGATTGTGTTTCATAGCCTTCCAGGCAGTCTGTTAAGACCATGCACAAAGGGTAGGACTGATTCTGAGGGGCTTGGCTTCAGCTCATGCGCTGTGCCCCTTACCCAAGTATGTGCCCTTAATTTCAGATTGGTGTCTGAAGAAAGTCTGAAGGCATCTGAAGATGTCCGAAGGCGTGGGAAACTTCAGAAGGACTTTCTGGACAGGTGCAAGTAACTTCTGGATGAGTGCAGGAAAATTCCAGAGGAACTTCCAGAAATTATGATGAGGTTGCATCCTAATACAGATATGTATAATGGCTACTCAGGACAAGTCCTGAGTAGAAGCAAACAGAGGAATGGCTGCAAGGACGAAGTCCAAAGCAGAATAGGTCCGGAGGACCACGGGAAAGATACAGTGTCTTCTTAGATAGATGATCTATAGATAAACACCTATAAAAACAAATATCTCCACGGTCAGCGATTCAGACAAATACCAATGACTGATAACGTGGTCGTTCATGGGTGGCTAGTTGTATACTACCCAAGGTATGTTCAGCTAAGGATACTTCTGCAAGATCAGTAATATGATGGTCAATCCAATTTATGGACTTGACAGAAAAACAAACAGATAATGGTCAGCCCGATAGTATGGCGATGACCAAAAGAATATATGGGATTCTTCCTCAAGTTCCCTTTCAACAACAGTGCCTCATACCAACTATACTCCAAAAGAAATGGTGTGGAATTACAATGATAAACCCCCTCAGCACAAAACAGATAGAATCAAAGGTCAAGACTAGTCAAATGCTTTATTGTAGAACTCTTAGCTCAATATTGAACCTGCTGTCAAGGAACTCTTCTTTGAGTATTCAAACAGACTCAGGAACGGATGTCCTTGGGTTTACTACCAAGTCCCCTCTTCAATGACTAAAGCCTAGTAGGCACAGAATATCTTGGCTCAGTATCACTACTCAGATGAGTGAGGTCAAGCTTCACTATCAATTCCTAAAGTCTTCCCACTATGCTACTACTGAGTCTTAGGTGGATGTAGAGACAACACGAATATTTTGGATTAGTATTTTTGGACAAAGAACACCAAAGGTTAGTGAAGGTAAAACAAAAAGAAAAAGAAAATAGAAAATTGAATAAAAGTGTGGCTGTACCTTGCTTGCTGGTCGTTGCACACAGTGAGCTCACAGCTGGT
>MU172311.1:15582-38869 GCA_016695485.1 Suillus hirtellus | reverse complement strand
CAGATAAAAGGGAAAAGGGTTTCATAGTGGTATTTCAGGGTATATGACTCATGAGAGAGTATTGGTCATCCATGCACCGAACCGGTTTGGTGCAGGTCAATGGATAGACTTCTGGAAACTTTGGAGGATCAGATGGGTGGATGAGCGGAGGAGCAGAGGAATGGAGGATTGGAGGATTGGAACTCTGGCCTAGGGAATTCCTCCCTAGGCCTGAGATGGATACTGACTAAGTTTGAAGGCTAGACTTGATATGAAGACTTAGAGTGAGATCTAGTGCGAGGACTAATATGATATTCAGACTGAGGTACTACAAGACATATATAAGAGTTTATATACTAAGTGACTACCGGAAAGATCAATAAGCAAAGGTCTGAGGCTATGTATGAAGCATAAGCAAAGTTAACAAATGCGATTTGGAAATGAAGCATAGGTTAAAGGACCAGTAAGCATACCAGTAGTAAGTATAGCTGAGGTAATGGAAATAAGGAATACCGGATAGGCTGTGTACATGTTACATGCACAGGAAATGTATCTATACGTCAGATAGGATCGGATTGGACTGGATTGGACATGGTCTGGATGAGATGTGTGGATATGTGAGATATAATATTAGGGCGATAGAAAAAAGGATGAATGATGCAGGCTAGCTGCAAAGGTAAAGGGATCTGGATGTGGATGTGCAGAGGTGCAGGGATCCGGATGGATAGGGGACTGGAGACATGGATAGGACATCCAAAGGTCCAGATGAGGCGTGGGAATATTATCAGATGTAGGTCTGGAATACAGGATATGACACAGTCACACTAGCAAGGCCCTTGCTATAACTATGTTACATCTTATTGATCACACCAGAGTCACTGTCAAGATTGGTCACTTCACCCTTGACAATGCAAGCAACAACAATGGTGCCATGCATCACCTTACGGAGTTCCTTGAGGATTGTGATATTGACTTTGATCCTATAGATCACTGCATTATGTGCTTTTCACATATAATCAACATATGTGTCAAGCATGTTGTCAAGATGTATGCACTCGCCAACTACTGGAATGTTGCAGAGTCATGGGTGGAGTTGGGTGAGACCATCACCAAGGAGGAATACCTGGAAGCTCTGAGATGCAATCCCATCACATTGGGTCAACAGATTGTTCATGCCATCCATGCATCAGGCTTGCATCATCATGCATTGTCATGCATTTTGGGAGGTGATCAAGCAAGGAAACCTTGACAAATGGTTCAAGGATGCAAATGGCAAGGTCACTACTATGCCAGTAGTTGAGCTTCTGTGTGATGTTGATACAAGATGGGACTCAGTATATTTCATGATTAATCATTTATGTTGTCTCTGTCAGGTGAGTCTCATTTCCAGTAGACTCAAACCTTTCTGATAGATGTATTCCCATACAGGCTATAGACTTCTTTTTATCATCACCTCTGAACCATGACATCTTCCAGTATAATTTGAGCCCAATGGAGTGGTGGGTCCTGGAGGATTTTGAGCTGGTACTTGAGGTAATCTTTACTGGTGTTTGTAAACTATAGTTGACAAATCATTTCATCACATTCAGATACTGCATACTGTGCAGCAGAGCATGTCAAGTGAAAGCAGACCAGTGCTAGGCCACATGATCCCTGCATTTGAGGCATTTATGGCACAATAGGAGCAGTTTCACAGCCATATACCTTGGTGTGTGCCCTACATTGAAGTAGGCTTACATTGGGCAAGGGAGTACTATAATTACATGAGCCATTCTTGTGCATACTCTGTTGCAATATGTAAGTTGGCTTATCATATTTACTTAAATATACTCATTTTCATTTACATCCTCTTAGGTCTTTGTGCAGTTGTTGACCCTTGCATTGTGCTGTTGTGGATCAAAAAATATTGAGATCCAGACCTTGTCATGGATGTGAAAAATGATATCAAATCATTGGTAAGTCTTTATGCAACATATGGATCCTCATCTAATGTGTTGATAGATGGAAGAGTACTGAGCTAAAAAGCTCTATTTGGCACTGCAACAGGCAACCTATCCTCAGCATTGTGGTATAACACTCACTGTGAAATATGGCCTGCCAGGGATGGAAGTTCAAATCTCAAGTTAAGGTATACAAACAATTGACCATGAGTTCAATATGTATGTCACAGCAAACCATAGCCCCAAAGGCACAGATCCCCTTGCATTTTGAGAGGTAAGTGTTTTTCATTATATCAATCCTAATGTCTTAATTAAATTTTAAAATAGCTTGCATGTAGAACATATCCAACCATCTATGCTATCACAATGGATTACCTTTCTATCCAAGTGTCTGCAGTTCCATGCAAGCATGTTTTCTCATCTAGCACTGAAGTGATGACCAAGAAATACAACAACATTGGTGCAACCTTGATGGAGGCACTCCAGATGCTCAAGTTCTTTTTCAAGAAAGAGTGTCTCAACTTTATGAGGGAGTGGGCTGTCTCTCAAGAGGAGATGCTCTATGATGAGGATGAGGACGATATCCTCACTGCACTCTCGATAGCAACAACATCTTAATATATTGATGAGGTCATTAAGTCAGTTGCCAAGGAGGAGTGTGATGAGATTGACAAGATTGCATAACTGTTTGCTTAATATTCACACTACCAACTTTGTTCAAATATTCATCAGCCACTTGCCTATTTCTGTTATCTTCAATACTGATTCAAACTACTACATAGTATATATTACTCTAGTACTATATGTTGCTATATTTTACCAGTTGATTTTTCAGTTAGTCGGTTTCAAGCTGCTAACTGTGGTTATATTAACCGAAGCCAAGTTATTAATTATGTCACACATGGCTCAGTCCAGTTCTAGTTAACTTCCAATACCACTTTTGGCTAAAGCTAGTTATAAGCCGGAGCTGCAGCAACACTAGCTCTAGATGTGTACCTATGACACTTCAAGCAGTCACATAATAATTACTTGGCTAAGATCAGTTAGAATCAGATTCTAACTGGCCTAGTGATATGTGGGCCTGGCTTTGGGGGGGCTTGGGCTTTGCAAAAGCTTAGGCTAAGCTATGAGCCCAAGCTATGTTGATGTACAACATCGACACCATATTCCTTTCTTTCTCTTTCATCATAGACTCAATACTGTACCTTATAATATCATTGTTTTGCATTATTTATACCTCAGTGACTCTTTCCACAATGCTAAGGTATGGTTCTCATTCTACTTGCATATCATGTCTCACTCATACTGTTTTGACTCTAGATGTGTATCTTAGGTATAGTTAATATAATAGTAACTCTTTTCATAACACTGAGATGTGTATCTTAGTCTCTACTTTCTACAGGTTATGAGCCCTGGCTTAACTCAAAGCCAGACATAGAAACTTTGAATACATTCACACACTGCCCACCACTCTCATCTTACTCCTTTCTACAATGACATTGTCATGGGAGAACACAATCATATTCCCAAGCTGCTTGGAATGGAAAATTATATTGGTTGTGCCACCAAAATGCAATACACACTTACCTGTGAAGATCTTTGGTGTTACATCAATACAAAGGCTGAACTAGGGGATCTTCTCAGACAACCTTCAGTTATGCCTACACCTATTGATCCTGTCAACCCCACAGCTACCAAGACAATGACAATGTATGAATGGTTGCTCCAAGATATGAAGGCTAAGAAACTCATTATTTGGCTGCTCAGTTTCCTAGTAGCATTACTCATTCTCCACTCACACTGTTACAGTATGTAAAGCATGGCAAATCCTACAAGAACACTTCAATCATACTGACATGAGCACCCAGTACCTTCTTTGCCAACAAGTACAAGTGCTCCATATGAAAGACTCTGCAGACACCATGAATTACATTGTGTAGCACACTGTTTTCTGTGAACACTTACTTGATGTGAGTGCTCCCTAGGGAGAAACAGACACAATTTATCATATGCTATTAGGCCTTCCTCATACATTCATCTGGCAGCAGTTTAAGTGCTTACTTGAGCAATACATGCACAATGAGTCCATGACCAGTACATCCACCACTGCCACTAACCCTGTTGTATGCACTTTCACCTTCAAAAGTTGTGTATCTTGCATCATGCCTAGTGAAAACCCACTATTCTGAAAATGGCTGAGGTTGTATGAGGTTGTATGTAAATTTGAGAAGCCTTTGAAATTGTGTGAGATTGGCTGGCAAAGTTCATACTAATAATAGCACAGGTCTGAATTGGTTATTTTTTATCATTGCCGCTGCATATTGCAGCAGTGATAGTCTGAGATTATGTAAACTTAATTGTCTTATCTTCATTGTTGTACATAACCTAACAGCTCTACCAATCAGGAATGCTTCTCTGGAGGATCCTCCAGGCATACCACATACATATATATATCATGCCTTATATCATGATATTCCCTACTTCTTTCTTTCTTCCCCCACCATGGTGCACAAGCTATTAACATCATCTGTGAAACTATGGTACATTGCTGTGTGCCACTTAACTACTTTGTCCTCATCTTGATCCAAAAGAGTAAGACTAGTGCTTTCAAGTGTGTCACAGATAGCACTTGCTTAAATTCTTCTTGGTATGTAACTTCCTCATCTATCAAACATTCTCATTCATTATCCTGCAGGAACTTCCTCTACATATAGTACATATCTTATAGGTGTATCCACTTCCTCACTCTGTTTTGCTTCACCATGTGACTCGTCTAGGTAGCACTACAATCAACTTTGTGTTCCTTTCATGAATGGAGTCAATGGAATCCATGCTAGCACTCCTACATCAGGTAGTGTGCTCTCTCTGACTTCTTGTGACCTCCTCATTCCTGATATTGATCATCTGCTAGTAGCTTACTAGTGTTGCAATCAAGTGCAGGCTAGCATGGGCCCAAATGTGGGTTAGGAATGGAGAGTAGTAGCACATCTAGCAGTTGGATTTGATTATATTCATATACCTGTAATCTACATTATTATAGCAACCCAATATCAGCTGATTTTGCACAATCTCAAATAATGCAGCAAACATTGTAGCTAGCAGATTTTGTACAACCCAGCATAATGTGAAACTATTGCATGCACACAATCTGCAATAATAGTGCATAATCTCACACATTTGCACATGTACTATTAGTCTCATTTTTCTGTTGAGATTGTGTTGCTTAGTTTAGACAATTTCATGCAATCTCAGCCATTCTCAGAACAGTGGGTTTTCACTGGGCATCATGTCCAAAGCTGCAAGACACATTGTAATGTAATATGCCTATTCTTCCTGTTCTGATTCTGAGTATGCTAATGCTGCTACTGCTTCCACTGTAAGCAGTACTAATACCATAACTAGGCTGCATGTGGACAAGCATAACCCTCAAGGTATATTCTGCACTATGCTAGGATGTGAAAAGGGCAATTATGATTGTTACAGGAAGGGAGGGGAATGGAAGGCCAGGTGTCATGGATGATGAATAAGAAGAAGGGAACCACTATTGTGGCTGCTATAATACCATCTGCACTCCCACCTGTTTCAGTCACATCTGCCCCTGCCATTGCAGCAGCTGTAGCTGATCTCAGCAGCTTGATGGAGAACCCATCCTTTGCATCCATTATGAAGGATGAATCAACATGTGCCATCAACTTGCCATTTACCATGATCCTGGACTCCAGCACCATGGTCACCCTCATCAAAGATTGATGTTTCTTCTACTCATACTCTACAGCAGATCCAGTGTTAGTGCATACTGTCAACCATGGCATCCTATGAATGACTTGTTGTAGTGATTGTGTAGCATAGCTCACTATTGGCATACACCTGTCAAATTGTCTCCATGCACCTAATGCACTCCTTAATTTCCTGTCTGTCAGTTGCATGAATGCTAAATAGTGGGATGTAAGTTTTTGTTAAGACCATGCACAAAGGGTAGGACTGATCCTGAGGAGCTTAGCTTCAGCTCATGCGCTGTGCCCCTTACCTAAGTATGTGCCCTTAATTTTAGATTGGTGTCTGAAGAAAGTCTGAAGACATCTGAAGATGTCCGAAGGCACAGGAAAATTTGGAAGGACTTTCTGGATGGGTGCAAGTAACTTCCAGATGAGTGTGGGAAAGTTCTGGAGGAACTTCTGGAAATTATGATGAGGTTTCATCCTGATACAGATATGTGTAATAACTACTCAGGACTTGTCCTAAGTAGAAGCAAACAGAGGAATGGCTGCAAGGACAAAGTCCAAAGTAGAATAGGTCCAAAGGACCATGGGAAAGATCCAGATAGACTTCCAGAAACTTTGGAGGATTGGATGGGTGGATAAGTGGATAAGTGGATGATTGGAGGATTGGAGGATTGGAACTCTGGCCTAGGGAATTTCTCCCTAGGCCTGAGATGGATATTGACTAGGTTAAAGGACTAGACTTGATATGAGGACTTAGAGTGAAGACTAGTGCGAGGACTAATATGATATTCAGACTGAGGTACTACAGGGCATATATAGGAGTTTATATACTAAGTGACTACCAGAAAGATCAGTAAGCAAAGGTCTGAGGCTATGTATGAAGCATAAGCAAAGTTATCAAACACGAGTTGGAATGAAGCATAGGTTAATAGATCAGTAAGCATACCAGTAGTAAGTATAACTGAGGTAACAGAAACAAGGAATACCAGATAGGCTGTGTAAACATTATATGCACAGGAAATGTATCTATATGTTGGATAGGATTGGATCAGACCAGATCAGATGTAGTCTGGATGAGATGCATGGATATGCGAGATATAATATTAGGGCGATAGGACAAAGGATAAATGATGCAGACTAGCTGTGAAGGTAAAGGGATGTGAATGTGCAAAGGTATAGGGATCTAGATGGATAGAGGACTAGAGACATGGATAGGACATCTGAAGGTCTGGATAAGGCATGGGAATATTATTAGATGTAGGTCTGGAATATGGGATATGACAATTTTAAATACCATATGACCTATAAGCTGGCCTATAAGGGCACATCTTTGGGGGCTATCCCTGCCACTAGCAAGCTTTATGTATCAAACATTAAATTCATTTCCTCCGCTGAGCATACCCCTCCATTACCACATCAACTTGAAGTATCAGCATTTGCACATGTCCTGCTCATACTGGACCTTTGGTATGCATATATTAGTTATATTGGCAAGGAGGCTGTACTTCAACTCAATTGTATGACAAGAGGTGTCATGGTGAACTCTACTACTCCTCTTTCATGCTGTGAATCTTGCATTATGGCTAAGTACCCTTATTAGCCATTTCACTCATGGGAAACAGTACTTCATCATCTTTCTCAATAACCACACTCATGCTCTAGATCTTCAATTCATGGTGACCAAAGGTCAGGCTCTGGATGCCTGGCATTCATTGCGCACACACTGGGAGAACCTTTTGGGGTCATATGTGAAGGTGTTTCATTCTGACTATGGAGGAGGTTCTCAGTGAAACCTTCATAACAGACCTTGAACAGACCAGAGTCCAGCATCAACATTCTGCCCTATATGTGCATCAGCAAAATGGAAAAGCAGAGAGGGTGATGCATATGATTGAAGGTTGTATGTATGCAATGCTAGATTTCATGTCTCTGCCAAGTTCTTTGTGGGGAGAGACAGCTCTAATGGCCTGCTACCTATTTAATAGGACAGAATCATATGTGTTACCTGCAGGAAAGACATCCTATGAGATATTACATGGCACACTGCCAAACTTAAGTCATCTTTGTGTTTTCAGCATACAATACTTTGCACAGATTCAAACTGAACTTCAGCAGAAGCTTGGACCTTGCTCTAGGGAAGCCATTTTCATAGGTTACCCTCCTGGCGTTAAGGCCTGGTGGTGTTGTAACATTGTAATAGGAGCTTTCTTTAACTCCATGACATCATCTTTGATGATACATTATCTAATTGCTTTTGTTCTGACAGCAACAATGATAATGATGATGCACCTCCTCCCACTCCTCCTTATGTTACCATGATCCATCATTTAAGTTGCATACCTGTACCAACTAAAAAGATCAGAAGTTTTAAAAATGCATTGCCTCTAACAAGTCTCACCTTATTTGACAACATGACCTCTGTGCTGTCAGAATCAGTGGCATTCCTCCTCCTGAAGGTCACTCTGAAGTGGTGCTGCCACTCATTGTACCAGCTCCTACTCCCACTCCCATTCATGAAGTGCCACTTGCTCCACTCATTGACCCTGATGCAATCATGCTGGATGACAAGGTTGTAGGATTACCACAGATACTCACATCTCTCATTGCAGTTAAAGTTGCTTGTTTTTCCATTCACAGTAACTTATGTCATAATCCATTGAGTCCCGGATATGACCTCAAAATTCCCCCTGCAACTTACAATGAGGTGATGAGATGCCTGGACAAAGATCACTGGTTGGTAGCCATGAGGAAAGAGATAAATTTGATGTCGAAGATGTGTGTATATAAGCTTGTGTCCCTTCCAACTGACTGTTGTGTGATTAGGTACTACTGGGTCCTTGAATTCAAGGAGGACCTCAAGGAAGGACTAGTCTTCAAAGCTTGCCTGGTTGTGAAGGGCTTCTTGCAGATTCCAGGGGTTGACTTTGGTTACATGTTTGCACCTATTGCTAAGTCTACTATAGAAGAGGAATGTGTAGTGTAGGAAAGTAGGTGATATGAGATGCACTCAAGTATTAGTCCTTAGTGAGCAAGCTTAATGTTAGTCAAAGGAGATTGCTACTGAGAAGGTTCCTCTAAGTATATATAAGGAGGGAAACATTGAACTGGGTGCTTTGTTAAGCCTAGTAAGGTGCACAATGATGAGTGAAGCATGAGCAAGCAAAAGTGATGTGAAGTGCTAATGAGCAACAATGTGCAATGATACACAACAATGAATAATAACACATGCTGAGTGGAGGTGATGCATATGTATAGGTGATGGAGTAAAGAAACTCTTAATGATTTGGAAAGCAACTGACAGAGTTTCTAGTAATGTACAAAGCGGGTGCTCATATTGTACTTAGATACTTAATGTCAGTTGGTAGATATGACAGAGAACTTAGACTTTGAGTCCAATAATGTGTGGACAGAAGATAATCATTTATACAGTTAGGCACAAGTATATATACAAAGTAGTGTTAAGCACTGTCAAGCACTAAAGTGAACTGAGAAGTGGAGTAAATATGTGATAGCATATAATTATAAGGGTCCATGATGAAACATATGAAATATGTCCATAAGTATTGGAGATATGTCAGAATCAATGGAAATATAATAGAAATATGCACCAACAAACTGAAAATGGACATGGAATGGATAGATAGAGGACAAGAAATGAAACCAAGGATGTGTGTGCCAATGGGTGACTGAAGTGCTTGTGCATGCAAGCAGCCGATGAAGTGCTAAAGTGCACTGAGGTAAGATATAAGTCATGCTATAGTTGGAACATGATTGGAACATTGAGAATTTAGATCCTCACAAGCCCAGAGAGATATTAGTCTCTATACTGTGTCCATTAGAGTCCTGGCAGCTCATACTACCATCAATGATTGGGAGTTGGACTGCTTCGATGTGCATTAGGCACCATTTGGACAATGAATTCCACTTTCAAAATTCAAACTTGTGGTCACATGCATCATGATTATATAAGCTGAGTTACCATCAGGTTCTGACGATAATGATCAGTGTTCATACTGCAACAACATGTTAGCTGCTGCTGCCTTACAACAAATCGACTACACTGGGCCTCTTGGTATGGTGCAATGAGAGCACATATAGCGCTTGATGTTTATTCTAGCTGCTGTTGTTGCCCAGGTTCTCATAGACTATCAGACACTCTTCCTAACCTGCCGCTCACACATACCCTATCACACATCAGCTTTAACTGGCGAAGCATGGGTGTTAGAGCTTATGCTTGGTCACCCCGAATGTATCAAGCATAATCTTAGTGTAAACCTCAATGTTTTCAATGATCTGTTGCAGGTGTTACAAGCCAATGGGTTTGTAAGGTCATGCAATGGAGTCTCAGTTGAGGAACAGCTTGCCATATCTGTGTATACATGCATCACAGGACTCTTGACTTGCCACATTGAAGAAAAATTCCAATGTTCATCTGATACAGTCTCACAGTAAGTAGATGATCAGTATTGTATCATTATTTGTCTGAGATCAAGCTTATGTCCCTAGATACTTCAAGTGCATGTTAATGTTCTTTTTAACATCTCCGTTTTACTCCTTGCAGGTCCAGTTCCCTAAGCACAATACTCCCATCTCTCCCACAATCTTATATGATGCCCATGTTCAATTCTTTGATCAGTGCCTTGGCGCTGTTGATGGCTCTCACATCTGCGTGTTCACAACAATTGAAGACCAGCCTTTCATGCGGAACCACAAAGGGTATTTATCTCAAAACTGTCTGTTCATGTGCAATGTTGACTTCTTCTTCATTTACTTGCTTTGTGGGTGGGACGGCTCTGTCACTGATGTGGCACTCTGGAATGATGTGCACACCAATGACTTGCACATCCCCCCCAGAAAATATTTCCTTGCAGATGCTGGCTTCAGGTTGTGTGATGAACTACTTGTTCCATATTGCAGTGTGCACTGTCATCTCAAGGAATGGCGGCAGGATAACCTCAGGTATGTTCTAATGTTTTCATTCTTGCAGCTTTGCTTGACCAGCATGTTTTTTTGTAAGGCTTCAGAATCCAAAAGAGTTATTCAACCTCTGGCATGCAAGGCTGCACAACATAGTGGAACAAATTTTTGGGGTGATGAAGCACCAATGGCAAATTTTGCAACTGCTGCTAGAGTACAACATGAATGTTCAAGCATGAGTCCCAGCAGCTTTGTGTGCCCTGCACAATTTTATTCAGAGGCATGACCCTGACTGCGATGTACTTAATCAAGATGAATACAATGAGAACAACTACATTATGGACAATGAAGAGGACAGAGTGGCTCATGGGGAGCTTGGAGATGGACCTGCTGATGCTGCTGAGAGATGGCATGCAGATAAGCATTGTGATGCTATTGCACAGGCGATGTGGGAGGACTACTGTGCCAAGTGCATTCAGCGTGGACAGCCATTACCAGGTTTACCAGCTTAATCTACAGTTGCCCTGCCATTATTCTGACTATCACACATGTAGCCAATACATATGAGACCCTTGACCTTTTTTGCACCAATTAGCTCTATCACAACTTTGAGATCAAAGGGCCTGCAGACCGACTGTTGATCATCCTGATTCTCTATATCTCTAATTGCTTGGTGAAGATTAGTTTGAAGGGTCTGTGGACTGACTGTTGATCATCCTGATTCTCTATATCTCCGATTGCTTGGCAAAGATTGGTTTGAAGGGCCTGCAGACTGACTGTTGATCATCCTGATTCTCTTTATCTCTGATCACTCGGTGAAGATTGGTTCAGCTCATGCAGTGCAACATAGATTGAGGCATTGAAGATGTTGAATACATTTACATACTACTAGTGCAGTGAATGTTAAAAAGACATCTCTGCACCCACACCAATCTGAGCTTCTCATCCATGTTCAGGTACTTTACAACCTCCCTCTCATTAATGCCAAGATAGTCTATCAGGTCCATTTTGTTGTTGTCCAAGAATACAGTGATTTGGCTGACCATGGCAACTGCACGTGTGAGATCATTTGCAGATGTTGCAGACATAGTCTTTACAAGTGTTTGGCTGAAGTTCTTGATTACATTGGCAAGACTGACCATCACACTGTTATTCTCCTGCTGCACTTTCACAGCTGCTAAGGGAGGTCAGGCTCACTTTGATGAAGTGACTAAAATATCTGAGCCTAGTGTGCTGACCTTCTGCTTGTCTTGATGGTTGATGCTGGTCAGAACTAAGGACATGGCATCTGTGTCAGAAGCTAGGAAGGTAGATGGAGCGGCTAGTGATGCTGGTACCATTCCAGGCTGAAATGCATGATGTTGAAGACTGGTGCTTGGAGAAGAGCTGATCTCATTTGCCACTGCAGTGAGCTGTCTTAAGTTTAAGGCAGTGAGTGGTTGTGCGAGTGGCAGAGCAGTAGGAAGAGGATCAGAGTGCACATGATGTGTAGCAGGCAGGATGGATTCTGAGTCCTCAGATGATGTGACTGGAGGTTTGTTTTGATAGACCCAATTGCCTTGGGACTTGTATGGCATCATCTGGTGAATGGCCTCAAAATGTAGGAAGCTCTTATTTTTGAACAGTTTTGCAGCTTTATGGATCTTTCAAAATAGTATAGGGTGAGTTGTGAGTATAATTTCAAGACAGCTACTACGTACCTTAATAAAACTCAACCATGTTGCTTCATACTCCAATGAAATTCCTGCCCCATCCATATCACTCCACAAGAATCCAGACACATTCTTTATTTTGAGGACACTGTAATAAGAGGTCTTCAGCTACAGCAAAAATCATCATCTGATCAGCATGCAGCGTGCCAGCACACTTAGTACTTACATTGGCCCATTTGGTTTGACAAGACAACTACACCTTTTCATCACCACCTTTCTGCTGCTGAAAGGTGTCTTTGAGATGTTTAGCGGCACCCTGGAAGACCATTTTCTTGAAGTTTGTACTGGTGGCATCTCCTGTGGTACTCATATGTTGTTGTAGATATTGGATCAAGGCAGTTTCCTCTTCAGTGGTCTAGTGAGCAGTAGGTTTGCGACATGTAGTAGTACAGGGGGCATCAACCTGGCCTTTTGATTGAAGGGAGTGATTAGATTGTGAACTTGATGAGTGAAATCTTGTCATAATAACGATGTGCTGCCAGAGAGCAGCAGTTCACCACCAAGTGGCATCCAGGATTTTCCTGGTAAGATCACATGACCATGAGTTTGAATTTCAAAGTGAAATTTGTTGTCCAAATAGTGCCTTAAGCTTTCCTGTGGGGGAAACTGTAAGAGGATGTATGCATGCATCAGCCCTCTGGTTTTGACTTGGTCCAAAGTTCCAAAAGCTTATATATCACCTTCTCTCCTTACTCTATGGACTAAAACAGGCTGTGTACAACTGGTACAAACTTTTCTGTGATATACTTACTCATTTGAGCTTTCTTTGCTATAAAGCTGACTACACCATATTAGTTTTCAACCATGTTGATAATGAGGGGGTGAGGGTGATCTGTATGATCATGTGGCACATTGATAACAGTCTCACAGGTTCTAACAGCTGGACATTCCTTGATTGCATAAAGGTGCAGATAGCTGAGCACTTTAGCATAATGGACCTGGAAGCAGTCATAAAGTATCTTGGTGTGTAATTTGTCTGAGATTGTGCAACATGTATGTTATAGATGTATCAGAAGGACTATATCATCTATCTTCTGGATGAGCATGACATTACAGGGTGTAATACAGTTGCTCTGCTGATAGATCCCTCTTTTTCCTTTGGCTATCCAACAGACATTTACCTTTACATTGATGACCTCCAGACAGAATACTGAAAACTTGTCAGGGAACTCCTTTAATTAGCAATGTACATGTGTCCTAATATTGTGCTAATAGTCATGCACCTTGCCTAGCACAACATCTTCACAGGCTTAGAGCATTGTGCCATGATTAAATATGTCCTATATTATCTTGCTGGAATCATTCACATCCATGTTCACTATGGAGATGACAGTGTCAATCCTGAACTCCATGACCTCAGTGACTCCAATTTGGCAATATGCCCCAAGAACCAGACCTCTATCACTGGATATGTCTAGTGTCTGAATAGAGGACCTATGTTGGACTCCATAAAGAAACAGACCACATACACCCTCTCCTTGACCAACACTGAGTATATGACACTCACTGGCACTATTCAAGACAGCCTTTGGCTGCAGTCCTTCCTATGTTACAATTTTCTAAAACAATTGTAATCAGGAACTATTCATATCACATTACAATCATGTTACAATCACATTCACAACCTTGCTGTAAGATTGATGACAGAGTTTCAATCACTTGCAATGCACATCCAACATGATTGATATGTATCTTACTTGCTGACTTGCTTGAATTCCTCTTTCTTGAGTGTTCTCCTCCTTCCTTTCTACCTGTGTATATAACTTTTGTATTCCTGTTGACAAAATGGGCCCTAAGAGGTCAAAATATTGTGACTTGTGTCAACAAGACACCAAGCTACGTAGTTACACCACTCACTACAAGGCTTGTGAGAAGAAAGTCAAGAAACAATGGCAAAATTAACATTTTGTAGATTCCATTCAAAGAAACACTGTAACAGGTATGCACATTTTCTCATCATCTACAGTCTCTAATTCTACTCATAATAGTGGGTCCCTCAAATCCACAACAAATTTTGGCAGGAGATCATACTGATACAGTGTCAGAACAAAGAGGTAAGTGCCCTTTAGTATATTTTTTAATTGTATTCAAGTTATAATAGGACAACATGTTTTACCAGGTACTTGGAACAATTTAGACAACGTGAAGCTCAATGGTAAGCTCAGATTATCATTTGTTATGTTTGTTATTCACCATCAAAACTTCGCTAGAACCTACTTCATTTCTTGATGTCAACAGCCCTAAACATGCAGATCCAATGTTTTAGGTCAATGACATCAAGTGTGAATATCATCCCAGCAGTAGGATGACACCAGAAGTACATGCTTTCAATAATTTCAAACACCATCCAATATCATTGACATCTATATCACCTGACAAATGCCTTAGGCTCTATTCAAATCGTGACTGGAGTTTGAAATTGCTGAGCTTGCTCTGAAGGCTTGTCTAAATAATAAACAAACTGATTGTCTTATCAAGTTCTGTAACTGGTGCGCTTCCCAGGAGGAAAAGTCACATTTTAGAACCACACAGACATCTGCAACAAATGAGATGCTATCTCCAATTGCATCACCAGGGTTTGTTTTTTCTGGCATCAACTCCTGACAACTTCCAAGTTTTATTAGTTTACTCAGGACACAATTTCTGTACCATATGATGATACAATCTAACAATTCAATTTATACTATCTGGATCTTTGGGAGTGGGCAGCTGATCTTCTTCACAACCTTTGATTGTTCCTACATATGGTTTTTAATGTACAGCACTTCTCAAAGTTCAATGGCAAGACTTTTGTACATTTTACAGATGAACCTTTTACCGCCAACACCTTTGGGAATGTTCAAGTGTGTATTAATGTCACCTGTGGCAAATTTGATTGTATTCATTTGCCTTGCCCTTAGCTTTCATTTTGTATGCTGACAAAATTAGGGTATTCTTATTTGGTACTGCAAGAGGATATCCTATTATTGCACATCTAGCAAACCTACCAATAGACATTTGTAATAGACAGGGTGTAGGCAGCAGTTATATAGTTGGATGGCTTCCAATCATATGATATGGCTATGGTATTAATATATTGACCATTAGGACTGACACTCCAGCATAGGTGAAGAAAGACAGAAACCACACTGGCAAGTCAACTTCAAGAATGCTATTTGGTACAAGTCATTCTTAAAGATCCTCTCTTTACTAACATCAAAATCTCACATGGGACAATGGTTTGAGTACCTTGATAGCATTCAATAGTGGTTCTTTCCTTTCATCCTAATATTATTAGCTGACTATGAGAAACAGTAAGTAATGTCACACTTTCATATCAATTTGAACTGCTAATAAATAATGTACTTAATAATATAAGATATGTTATATTACTGATTTGAGGCATCAAATTCCTTTGGACATGGCTAGTCTGTCTTATTCCTCACAATAAACTTATGGACACATTGAAGTACTATTGAATTTCATTCAAGAATGATGAATGAGGCATATAATGAAGACAGATTTGGTGATGAGGCTGAGTTGTTGGATGAGGGTGAGTGTGTTGCATTGCACTAAACAAAGGAATTCAACCAGTCAAGTTAGTGCATGCAAGAAAAGAAAACTCACCATTGAATTCAACTGAATTCTCAGGTGCACAAGCTTGCATGAAAAAACAAAAACAAAACAAAACAAAAGAAATCAATATCTGAGATACTGTCTGTGAGAAAATATGAAAGCCATGTGCTTATAGAAAAAATGTGATGTTCAACAGGTTTTGAACTTGTTGCACTGCAATAGAAACAGATTTTGACTCTGTTATGACAGCCACATGGCTAAACATGACTTTGATCATATTGCAAACAAACAAACCATGAGCAAATTTCAAAGTGTGTTTTCATAGAAAATGAATCTTGTCATTGGCAGGTTTCAAACCTGCATGGTCCAAGAGAAACAGATTTTGACTCTGGCAATCACTTGGCTATTTAACATTTGGTAGGTTTTGAACCCACACAGACAGATTTAGATTCTGTTGTATCAACTGCTTGTCTAAGACCAGTAAGATGCACATCCAATGGGCTCAATCAGAAGTGAACCCTCAAGGCACATTTATCTACATTTGACCACCATACAAAATGGTGGGATGCAATGACTCATAAGCTTGCATTCAAGGCAAGTTTGAATGGCAACAGAAAAACCATGTTATTATATAGGTTTTAAGCCTGCTTGGTTTAATAGAAATAGATATAGAAAATGTCCATGGGCAAATGATTACTCAGGGGGATTTAGGATCAACAAAGACAGACCTTCAGAGTATGTAGAGTTCAAAAAGTGTGCAGACCAGAGTCATGGCAATGACATGGCTAAGATCATTTGAGAAAACCAGATGCATTTTTATAGAAAATAAAATAAATCATTGACAGGTTTTGAACCTGCACAGTCCAAGAGAAACAGATTTTGACTCTGATGATCACTTGGCAAATTCATCTTTAGCAGGTTTTGAACCCATGCAGAGAGATTTATATTCTGTCATATCGACTGCTTGGCTAATACCAGTTGAATGCACTTGCAATAAACCCAATCAAAAGTCAAGGCAGTTCTTTCAATAGTATGGTTGCCATGATTGATTATTTATTTATTTTACTCTTATTGCAAAAGACATCAGACTTCTTCTGAGGCTCTTGACTTAAGACCTGTTTATCTAGCAATTGCTCTGAAAAAGTGCTGATGACAGACCGCCATAGTGGGCTGATGATGTTTGTGATGTCTTGGGATATTGACAGCTGGGTCATGAGTGAAAACCGACAATGGAAGGATCGCATATGATTGGACTCAAGGGGAATATTGGAAACTAATACTAGAACTGACAAAATGCAGTCAAATGTGTCTTAGCCAAGCAGTTGATGCAACAGAATCCAAATCTGTTTCCATGGGTTCAAAACCTGCTAAAGATGAATTTGCCAAGTGATCATCAGAGTCAAAATCTGTCTCTCTTGGACTATGCAGGTTCAAAACCTGTCAATGATTCCGAAAGAGCTGATAAAATGCAGATAAATATACTTTAAGCACTCACTTTTGGATGAGTTCATCAGAAGTGAATCTAACTGGTCTTAGCCAAACAATTGATACAATAGAATCTAAATCTGTCTGCATGGGTTCAAAACCTGCCAAAGACAAAATTGTCAAGTGATCATCAGAGTTAAAATCTGTTTCTCTTGGACTGCACAGGTTTGAAACCTGCCAGTGATAACATTTTTAATTTTATGAAATTGTATCATGAAGGAAGCCATTCTTTTTCTTTACAAACAGTACAGAAGCTTCATAAGGAGAGAATGAGCAATAGAGGAGACCAGAGGAAATTTTTTTGTCAGACAACTTTCAGAGGGCTGCAAGCTCAACTACAGATAGGGAATAATTGGTTCCAAGAGGCAGACTAATTCCTTCCTCTTTCTTGATTTTAAGATCATAGGGACAATAATGAGGAAGTTGGCTAGCTTTGCTCTTGTCAAACACTTCCAGAAATTCATGATATTCCAGAGGAATTGTAAATAAGTCTGGTGGATTGGACAAAAGGGTAATGGATCAGAGGTCTACACTAGTAGGACAAAGGTAGATGCTGAACTGTTCTGATTCTTCCAATTTGCAGGTCTGGCAAAAGGCAACTGCAAATATCAAGGAAATCACTAGGGATGGCTTCATCAGTGGAGATTCCAGATGTGGTCAGAGGAGGTATATCTTTCATCAGAGGATGAGGATCTGGAGATGGAAGTGATGTAGGAGGTGTTAAGACCATGTAAAAAGGGTAGGACTGATTCTGAGGGGCTTAGCTTCAGTTCATGTGCTGTGCCCCTTACCCAAGTATTTGCCCTTAATTTCAGATTGGTGTCTGAAGAAAGTGCAAAGACATCCAAAGGCACAGAAAATGTCATATCCCATATATCCACACTTCTCTTTCAGACTTTGGACCCTTAGATCTGATCTGGTCTGATGCATAGATCCACTTCTGATCTGATATAGATAAGCTTCTTAATTCATTTCCTGTTCATATAATATTAAACACAGCCTATTCAGTATTTCCTTCTTTTCATTGTTTCAGCTATATCTATTACTGGTATGCTTACTGATCTGTTAACCTATGTTCATTTCTGACTTACATTTTATTAACCTTTGCATATGCTTCATACATAGCCTTGGACTCTGCTTATTAATCTTTCCATTATTTCTCTTAGTATATAAAACCATGTATATGTCCTGTAGTACCTTAGTTTGAATATCATCTTAGATTGTCCTTTTTCTGTCTTCTGGACTTGAGTCTATTCAACTCTTGTCACCCTTCGAGACTTCAGATAGATCCCGATAGTCTATATCCTCAGCTCTACCTTTGGTTAGTCTATACTCTGTTAGTTTCTAGTTTGGACTCATCCAGATTAGCCTTATATGCATTTCCGATATCTGGAATTTATCCAGATATACCTACAAGACCCATCTGGACCTTCAGACATACTATCAATAGTATCCTAAAATAAGGGACAATACTTGGGAAAGGGGCACAGCATATGAGCTGAGGCCAAAGTCCTTTGGATCTGATCCTATGAGAGCATGACCTTAATAGGAAACTTCAGAAGGACTTTTTGGATGGATGCAAGTGACTTCTGGATGAGTGCAGGAAAGTTCTGGAGGAACCTCCAAAAATTACAATGAGGTTTCATCCTAATACAGATACATATAATGGCTACTCAGGACTTGTCCTGAGTAGAAGCAAACAGAGGAAAGGCTGCAAGGACAAAGTCCAAAGCAGAATAGGTCTGGAGGACCACAGGAAAGGTCTGGATAGACTTCCAGAAACTTCAGAGGATTGGATGAGTGGAGGATTGGAGGATCAGAACTCTGGCCTAGGGAATTACTCCCTAGGCCTAAGATGGATAATGACTAAATTGAAGGACTAGAACTTGATATGAGGATTTAGTATGAGGACTAGTGTGAGGACTAATATAATATTCAGACTGAGGAACTACAGGATATATACAAGAGTTTATATACTAAGTGACTACTGGAAAGATCAGTAAGCAAAGGTCCCAGGCTATGTATGAAGCATAAGCAAAGTTATCAAACACTAGTCAGAAATGAAGCATAGGTCAATGGATCAGTAAGCATACCAGTAGTAAGTATAACCAAGGTACTGGAAACAAGGAATACTGGTGTAGAAACAACAATACTGAGAGGAACAAATGATGCTCCTGACTGTATCTATAAAAGTTGTAAGGTCGTGCTTTGCCTAGTCTATGTTACTTGAGATGGCAAGTGTGTTTGACCCTATAGGGAAAGCGAGTGCAGCAAAGATCTAGAGGTATGCACTGAAGTGAAGTGTGAGAAAGTGCAGGTGCATGCAAGGCACAAAGGCACAGGAACATGCACATGTATTAGTGTGAAGTGCAGGAAAGCATGTGCACATGTGCAGAAACAATAGAGAGACTAGACTTAAGTGAAAATATAATGCAAGGTAAGAGAAGAGAGAGCATGAGATGTCAAGGAATAGGTTTCAACTATGTTCTGCTAGGTAGTAAGTGGGTAGTTAAGTAAAGTAAAAAAAAGGTAAGGTAAGGTGAGATAAAAGTTTGGTGTCCCAGTCAGTATGTACTGCTGGTGCTTATATAGCACGCCTAAGCATGGTCATGCGGAGCTGAAGCACTACTGAGTAGGTATGTAAGATATATATAAGTAAGGGTCCATGATAAAAATAGAGGTGGAATGATATGTATATGAGAGAAATGGAAATATATGCACTATAGAACTTGGTGGACAGTGGATGGATGCTTCTGGATGGCTGGCTCTATAGGGTGCTCAAGTGCAGGAACATGCATGCGCATATACATCGTGAAGTGCAGAAATGGTGTGCATTGCACAGGAAAGCTGCGCCTCATATAGGAATAGCTGTGGACAGTATACAGAGTGGTGCTGCAAGTTTGTGCTATATACTCCCTAGTGGAAACTGCCATATCACACCATGAGAGGCATGATTCTCTACACAGGCTGTGTTAACATTATATGCACAGGAAATGAATTAAGAAGCTTATTGTATATCAGATTGGAAATGTATCTATACATTGGATTGGATTAGATCAGATATGGTCCAGACAAGATCCATGAATATGTGAGATAGGACAAAGGATGAATGATGCAGGCTAGCTGCAGAAGTATGGAGGTCTGATGTATGGATGTGGATGTGCAGAGATGCAGAAATCTGGATGGATAGAGGACTGGAGACATGGATAGGATGTCCAAAGGTCCAGATGAGGCATGGGAATATTATTGGATGTAGTTCTGGAATATGGGATATGACAGGAGGTGTTAAAGGAATTACATGAGAATTTGTTTGAAAATTGATGCTGCCCAAAACCCAGTCAATCAATGGATTGTGTAGGATGAGCCAGCTATATCTGACAACAATAAAACAATAAGAATCTAACAGAGTGACAACAAACATATTGGAGGTAACTACACTGGACAGAAAATATATAGGCAAATCTATAGCTTCAGAAATCATGTTATTACAAGTATCATCAAATAAACAGAGAGAAATCAGAGGTATCAGATATGTAGGGATTTTATGTTGTTGAGTGAAATCAGAGTCTATAAAACATTGTGAGGAACCACATTCTATAAGAAATGGAAGATCAGGAATATCAGGAAAAGTAGGAAGAGAAATATATAGACAAAGAGAGTTCAGATCAGAAAGAGAAACAGCATTGAGACATAGCTCCATTGCATAGGTAGAGTCAATGCAACCCTCACCCCATGCAGAGTCAAGAGGGTTGCAGATTATTTTTTGCCTCATCTGAAGTCTCTGGTTTATCTTCCAGAGCAACTACTTCAGCATGGCTTTTAGCAGCACAGTAGACTTAGTGCATTCCTGAGCTGAATGGCTGGGTCTGCTGCAGAATAGACAGAGTTTATTATTCATCCACCTCTTACACTCTTCAGAAGTGAGCTTTCCATCTTTTCCTGACTTGGAGGTAAGATCTGGAGCTTTAAAAGCAAAGGATGATGCAGAGGTAGTGGGTTTGTTGGATTTGTACCTCGAGGATCTGGATAGGTTGGAACTCATCCAGTCAGACATGATTTGTTTAGGTGGAATGGAGGTGGTGGGTATGGTTTCTCTGGCAACTTCTCTCTTTCATTTCCAGTATCAAGTGTTGATAGTCTGGGCAAGGATCTTGTATTTAGAAAGGGTGGAAGGTTTACTCATGCAA
Source organism: Suillus hirtellus (assembly GCA_016695485.1). Classification (NCBI taxonomy): domain Eukaryota; kingdom Fungi; phylum Basidiomycota; class Agaricomycetes; order Boletales; family Suillaceae; genus Suillus; species Suillus hirtellus. Next base: position 17,372 of record MU172311.1, on the reverse strand, counting down.
CTGATTTTATCTTTGATATGAGCTGAAAGTCCATTAAAGAATCAGCATCTTAGGGCACCATTACTCCAGCCATGGACTTGTGAAATAAGATATTAGAATTCATCAACATATTTATTAATGTGTTGTCCATCATGGATATAGAGTTGTTCCAGTTGCATTTCCATGTCACTGGATGGATTGTGAGGTCTAAAATTGGTTTGTAGTTTTAACATGAATGTGGAGTAATCATTCATCTGATCCAGATGATCATTGTATAAAGAAAACATTGAAAAGTGAATCTGTAAGGCAAGTCTACTGTTCCCTGTCACCCACAATGTTTTTGCTCAGCTGAACAGATGAATTGAATATAGACTGCAATACAACACTTTCAAAAGGTGAGAGAAGAGAAACATGATGATGAAAAGTCTCAAATACAGTACACTTCAACCTTGTGCATAAGTGAATGATGGCCAGATGGCTATTTTGAATCTTTGCCTTGAATCCTAGCCTTTACAGATGTGTGTTCTTCCTCATTCCCCAGGTCATTAGGATCAAACTTGAAAGTTTGATGTGTAATCTGCTCTTCTTTTGTATATGAAGCAGATGCTTGGGAGTGCAAGCTACAATGTGAAAGCACACATGAGTCAATGTCAAGATGCAATTTCATAAAATGAAAAATGTTATCACTGGCAGGTTTCAAACCTGCACAGTCCAAGAGAAACAGATTTTGACTCTGATGACCACTTGACAATTTCATCTTTAGCAGGTTTTGAACCTACACAGATAGATTTGGATTCTGTCACATCAACTGCTTGGCTAAGTTAGATTATTTGATGAAATTTACAATTGGCAGGTAAAAACTGTTAAGACCATGCTCAAAGGGCAGGACTGATTCTGAGGGGCTTGGCTTCAGCTCATGCGCTGCGCCCCTTACCCAAGTATGTGCCCTTAATTTCAGATTGGTATCCAAAGAAAGTCTGAAGGCATCTGAAGATGTCCAAAGGACATCCGAAGGCGCGGGAAACTTCAGAAGGACTTTCTGGACGGGTGCAAGTAACTTCCAGATTAGTGTGGGAAAGTTCTGGAGGAACTTCCAGAAATTACAATGAGGTTGCGTTCTAATACAGATACATATAATGGCTACTTGGGACTTGTCCCAAGTAGAAGCAAACAGAGGGAAGGCTGCAAGGACAAAGTCCAAAGCAAAATAGGTCCGGAGGACCACAAGAAAGATCTGGATAGACTTCCGGAAACTTTGGAGGATTGGATGGGTGGAGGATTGGAGGATCAGAACTCTGGCCTAGGGAATTCCCCCCAGGCCAGAGATGGATATTGACTAGGTTAAAGGACTAGACTTGATATGAGGACTTAGAGTGAAATCTAGTGTGAGCACTAATATGATATTCAGACTGAGGTACTACAAGACATATATACGAGTTTATATACTAAGAGAAATAATGGAAGGATCAATAAGCAGAGTCCAAGGCTATGTATGAAGCATATGCAAAGGTTAACAAATGTGAGTTGGAAATGAAGCATAGGTTAACAGATCAGTAAGCATACCAGTAATAGATATAACTGAAACCGCAGAATAGAGGAAATACCGAATAGGCTGTGTTAACATTATATGCACAGGAAGTGAATTAAGAAGCTTATCGTATATCAGATAGGAAATGGATCTATACATCAGATCGGACTGGATCGGATAGGTTCTTTGATGATGTGGGGCTGTATGACCTGGGAAGGAGTTGGCTATGCTGCTAAGATTGATGGTAGAATGGATGGTGATCTTTACCTTCAAATTTTGAAGG
>MU172311.1:0-11826 GCA_016695485.1 Suillus hirtellus | reverse complement strand
CACTTGAAATAATGAGCACAGCAGCCATCCATTTTAATAATCTGTGGCATTGGATCAAAAAATGCATAGACTGGTGAGTTCAAATCTCTCATAAGATGTTCTGTTTTGTACTTGATTAATATGATATTTGCATTGAGGTTATTGCACATACAAAGCTCATCTTCTGCCATCTCATCATCTTTGTACAATGCATTCTCTTGTTCCTCAGTATGCACAATAGCCTACCAACTAGAAATAAACTCTGGACATAGAGACAATGGTGCTGTTACAGGCCTATTTTTGTCAACTGGCTCATCTTCATCCATAGATCCTGCATTATTGGTGGGAGTGTTACCAGGCAGTAGGATTTTTTTGGCCTTTTTTAGGTTCATGTTTTTATACTGGTGCTGGGATGAGCAGCCTGCCAGAATGTCCTGGCACCACAGGTCCAGCTGAGCAGCTGCACCAAATTGTCCCTTTAATCTGTTTTTTATTCAGTACTCACCATCGAGCTCATCATACTATACACCTCCTCACTCATTTCTTCAAGTCTTCAAATTTTATTCTAACCATGCACAAACATCTCAGTCTTGAGCTTAACAATAGGTCTCCCAATGGTATAGCCACACCTCCAGCAACCCAATTCGCTTCAGCATCAAGCTCAAGTTCATCTTCTCATCCAACTGCACCCACAAGGCAGTCCACCATCAACACTGAAAACTCAACTCCTCCTGCAAGTTCAGCTAATGCTTGAATGCATCAGTGGCCTGTGCTGCATTCAAATGTGTCAGACTCTCAGTTTTCCTTACCTCAGCAAAATGGCACACCATTGGCATCCTCATCTAACCCAGCCACAACCAATACAGCACCCAGCAATACACACTCACCACCAGCACATGCTGCAGTCACTCGGCCAATAGTAGCACAGCAGCAACCCTTGCAGGCCCCTGCTAACGAGATTACTGCCCTAAGAGCCAGAATTGCTGAACTGGAGCATGGGGAAGCTCACAGCAACCATATACCAGCCAGAGCGCCCGCGCCCCAACAAGCTATAGTGGCTGATCCCAATGAGGTGGATCGTATTTGGGCAAATCTCACTGGCACTAAAGAAGAGCTGAAGCATCCATTGCTACCAGCTCTTTGTCTGGGGCATAAAGTCAGTGCATTGAGTTTGCATGAGTAGTACTTGGCCCATATTGATATCAATACACCCCATCATTATGCTGTTCTCATCACATTTCCTGCTTGCTAGGCTGCCTTAAGGCCTTTTACCATTACCGTACCGAGCAATTGCCTTAAAGAGGATTGCACACTCATTTGCAACTGTACTGTTGACCTTTTGATTCCATATTCACCATTCATGTTATGTTCAGAGGCTAATGTGCTTCTACCATAGCAATCCCTACCAAGGTGGAAGATGCCTTTAAACACTACCATTACATGCCATATACAGCCCTCACGCACACAGCTCATTCTAAGGCATTCCTCTGAGGGGAAGACCCATCTTTTGTTTTCATTCAAGATGGATGGATGGCTAAGGGCCTCAACCGATTGAACGAACTCTCCATTGTGACAGTGGATTGGATTGTGGTGGCCAAAGCTGCAGAAGAAAGAACAGCACTTTACTGGGGCGAGGAACGTGCTGTAGCCCTAGTGTCCCATCACCTTGTAGTTCTTGATATCGGATGGACCCATGGTTGGTCAGTAGCAATGCATTACAACATGCAGCAAAGGGAGCTAGCACACACCAATCATGAGCACAATCTTGCCAGGCTTGATGTAGCTGCTCTCACCCTAGCCAATAATAAAATCTCTGCTGTCATGTCACATCCTGCTCCTAGCTTGCCTAACAAATGTGCCGCTCCTAGTGAATTTCCAGTATCACCTCGTAAGAAATATCACACATTTGCATCAAGCCACTGCTTTTGCTGCAGGGCATCTGGCCATTTGCCTGCCGACTGCTCTGCTAATACCACTTCCATTGGGAAACCTGTTGCAGCTCTCACATCTGATGCCTGAAGCAAACATGCTCTCGCTAACTCAGCTGGAAAACACTACTGTTTTAATTGGGCCAACAACTCCAGTTGCTCTTTCAATTCCAATTGTAGAAACATCCACAACTGCAGTCTCTGCAGTGATTCATCCCCTGGCGCTGGCAACTGCAAAGTTCAAGCTTGATCCATGCATAGTGGTGACCCCCCTCAACCACCTCAAGGTCAAAGATACCCTCTGTAAATATAATATCCTTAACAATTGGTGTCATATAGTAAACAGTATTTGCGATGGCTTCAATGTTGGTGTTCAAAGCATCCCAGACCATACGATTTTATTTTGAAAACCATACATTGTCCTTACGCAACCCTTCTGTAATCAACAACTACATAACATCTGAGCAAGCAACAGGCTGCTATTCCATGGGATACAGTCCTGCAGACCTAGAGCACTTAATTGGACCATTTTGTACCTCCCTGCTAGGCTTAGTGCCAAAACCCCACTCCAACAAGTTCTGCACAGTTGAAGATCTTTCCTACCCATGCAACAACCCTTCCACTCGCGCCATGAATGCAGACATCAGTGCAGACAATTTTCCCACTGTTTGGGGAACGTTCAACTACACTGCTGCCCTTATTCTTTCACTTCCCCATGGCTGTGTTGCAGCCACATTCGATGTATCCTCAGCATATCATATAATACCCATCCTTCCTTGACAGCAAAACTCACTTTGTATATTTTGGAGAGGAGTTGTTTATGTGGACAGAGCTCTTATGTTTGGCCTTACCTCGAGCGCAGGTGTTTTTGGCTCCATCACCAATATGCTGGTCGCAATTTACAGCAAAGCTGGCTTCAACATGATTCGAAAGTGGGTTGACGACTTTCTGGTCATCAGACTTCCACACAAGTCCTGGACAGAGGCAGACTTCATTGCCATTTCAGCCACATTTGGTGTGCCATGGAGCTTGGAGAAACTCAGACACTTCACGTCAATCTAGTGCTATATCAGATTCAACTGAGATCTAGACTGAAAGCAAGTTTCCCTTCCAGAATGAAAGCTCCACAAAGTACAAGATCTAATTGCTTGCTGGCTGTGTGAAGGGGCCTCTTTCACAGCAAAAGAGGCAGCTGGCCTTCATGGGAAACTCATGCATGTAGCAAGTATTTTCCCTCTCATTTGACTGTTTCTATGATTTGTTACAGTAACCCCATCATTTTCTTCTGTTCACCTTGCAGGACTATGCATGTTCCCCTTCTTGATCCCTGTCTATTCTTCTTGACTCTTCACAGAACACCTACAGGACTATGCATCTATCATCTTCCTTTCTTCTTGATCCCCACCTATCTTCTAGCTCACCTCATGTTGACCATGAGGATTCCCTTATCTCTGACTGGTCTATGCATCCTTTCTTACCTATTTAAACTCTAGCTACTCCTATACTTTCTCCTTAACTTGAATCTACTCAGTTCTCCTTGATATACTCTTAGGACCAAGGGATCCTATTGATCTAGCTTCTTGTGAGAAGACTAGCCATTACTTGATCACTTTGCCAGAGTTCTACCCCCTGATGAAGCTCCCTCTTGATGCCATACATTTGATCTTCCTGTATTGGAACTATACAGAAGAACTATCTGAGTTCATAACAAAAGATTCAAGTTACTCTGATACCCCAGCTATCTAGCAGGGCCCACCTTTGACCAAAATGTCTTTATGAAAGCAGAGACACACCACCCAAGAAGCTTTTGGGCTGAACCCATATCCTAGATCACCAACCTTGACAGTTGGGCAGAACTGACCCCAGACACCACCGAACCTCTTTGCCTCACTCTACCCAGGACCATTATCTATCCCTGGTGGTAGCACAGTAGCAATCAGAGACATTGCTGAACCTACTGAACCCTCTGTTGTTATTGACCAAGATGAAGAGATCCCAGATGCACCTGCACCAGAACCTAGATCCCCAGAGCTCATTACAAGGCTCCATCCCCAGATCCAGAAGAACCTTCAGATAAAGAAGAAGACTCAGAAGATGAGATGCCTAAAGTAGCAGAAAAGAAGATTGGTACTCCCCCAGACTTTAACAGAGACAGAGAAATGTTCTCCAAGTTCATCCGACTCGTACACCTCTACCTCTCTATCAACAACAAAATCTATGTCACAGATACTGAGAAGATTGGCTTCACTCTCTCCTTCTTTAAGGATGGTGCTGCCGCCACCTGGATGGAAGATTTTATTGACCATGCCATAGAGATTGACCTAGACACCAAGCAGCCTTTTGGCTATGGAACTTGGGCAAATTTCGTAGATGACCTGAAACTCGCATTTGACCCCATTGACTCCACAGGTACTGCGTTATACAAACTCCATAACCTTAAACAAGGCAGAGATGTCAACGAGTACATCAACTCCTTCAAACAGCTCGCAGGAAGAGCTGGAATCATGAATTATGTAGCTAAGAAAGACTACTTCCTCAGAGGCCTGAAGCCTAAAGTTGTAGAGAAACTCTGTAACTCAGGAGACATCCCTGACACTTTTGACAGACTTGTCTGAAAAGTGATCAACATCGAGTCAGCTTATTAGCTACTCATGTCTCACCGATCCCATTACCCTTCCCAGAACAACTGGAAGATGACCCCCAGATACACTCCCACCAGAACTCACAATCCTGATGCTATGGACATGGACCACCTCACCCCAGAAGCCAAGGCTGAATACATGAAGAAAGGCTTGTGGTGTGTTGCAAACCTGGCCATCATGCCAATGATCCTGAATTTCACCCAAAGAAGAAGACTGGAGATGACCAAAAGAAAGATAAAGGAAAGCAACCAGTAAGGCATGCAGTGCCTGAAGAAGAAACTTCTAGCAAGATCAAAGAACTCTCTGACAATGAAGAACTAGAGACCAAGAGAATGGATTTTTAGAACAGGAGCCTACCACAGTGTTAGAACTCCCATACCTTGTATGTACCATCAAGAATGTAGGAAAGACCAGAGAATTTAGGGTGCCAGTCACCATCTTATCCTCTGAACATCAAGAAAAATTGCTGGAAACCACTGCCATCATTGACACTGGCACAGTCACAACATTCATACATTGGATGTTTGTCAGAAAACACAAGATCACCACACATAAGCTATCAAAACTGATCAAGATTTGCACAGCTGACGGAGAGCTCTCCAAGCACGCTGTCACACATTACTGCCACCTTGCAATCAAGATCAATGACTGAGTCATGATAGGAAAGTTCAATGTCCTTAACATGAACAAGAACAACATGATCCTACTCAGAAAACCCTGGCTGAATGCCATGAATCCTGAAATTAATTGGACAGAAGACATGATCCAGTTACCATCTACCCCCCATCCATCAGACTCGAGAACATTTACCGAAAGAAGTGGGGGCTGCATATGGTCTACATGGACAGAAAACCCCATGGAACCAATGCTAGACCTAAACCAACTGTCTCAGAAGAACTCGAGACAGACGGCAATTATCCTTGCCAGAAACCCCTGCCTAAGAATGGCAAAAGAACCATAGAATGAATCAAACTTCAAGAAGAAGAAGTTTGGCATGATTGCCTCGAAGAAATTCCCCCAGCAACCCCTGACCACATTGTGCCCCCTCAGTACAACACCAATTGGAATGTATGGGATGACATTCCTACCAAACCTTGGGAAAAGGATTGTTTCCTTGCTAAAAGGGTAGACAACCCCGCAACATACACTCTCAATGACAATGAGGTATTGATTAAATATGCCACTGATGGTTCCGAGGTAACCCTATTTGAAAACCTCTCATTCGACACCCCTCTCACTTGTAATGGCACATCTGCTGCTGAGATCTGCCATATGGCCTCCCTCTCCCCTCTCAGGAATCAATGGATTCTGAGAACAGCTGAAGAAGATGAATATCTGAAAACTAGCAATAAAGCTCAAGAATTTGCTCTCAAAGATGCTCAAGAGAAGAAGAAGAAGTCCTTCAAAGAGCTCATTCCTTCATACCTCCACAACTTTGCTGATATTTTCGCTAAAGACAGCCTAAATAAGCTTCCCCCCTCCAGACCTGGTGTTGACCACAGAATCGAGACCAAACCAGGTTTCATCCCAAAATCTGCGAAAACCTATCCCTTATCACCTAAAGAAACTGACACTGTGAAAGCCTTCCTTGATGAGCATATTGCCAAGGACTTTATCCAGCCTTCGAAGTCACCTCAAGCAAGTGGCTTTTTCTTTGTAGGAAAGAAGGACGGTTCCCTAAGACCTTTCCAAGACTATTGTTACATCAATGAATGGATGATAAAGAATGCCTATCCCCTCCCATTGATTCCCCCTTTTATCGCAAAGCTCTGCAATGCAAAGTATTTCACCAAAATGGATGTACATTCTGGATACAACAACATCCTGATTCACCCTGATGACCACTGGAAAGCAGCGTTCACCACCTCATTCGGACTCTTCAAACCAAAGGTCATGTTCTTTGGGGTGTGCAACTTGCCAGCTACCTTCCAAGCCTACATGAACCAGATGTTCCAGAAAGAAATCAATGAAGGATGGATGATCATCTATATGGATGACATCCTCATGTTCTTGAAATCCCTAGAAGAACACCATGAAAGGACATGCTGTTGTAGAAACAACAATACAGAGAGGAACAAAAGAAGCTCCTAACTGTATCTAAAAATGTTGTAGGTTGAGCATTGCCTAGTCTGCGTTACTTGAGAAGACAAGTGCATTTGACCCTATGGGGGAAGCGAGTGCAGCAAAGATCTAGAGGAATGCGCTGAAGTGAAGCGTGAGAAAGCGCAGGAGCACGCAAGGTACAAAGGCGCAGGAATGTGCACAGGAAAGTGTGCGCGTGTATGCAGAAATGAGAGAATAAGCTTAAGTGATGATATAAAGCAAGATAAGAGATGTGAGATGTGGTGTGCTAATGAATAGGATTCTACTGTGACTTTCTAGGTATTAAGTACTAGGTAAAGTTGGGTAAAAAGTCCTCCTCCATAGTATGTACTACTGGGGCTTATATAGGTGCCTAAGCACGGTCATGCAGAGCCGAAGCACTACTGAGTAGGTATGTAAAGATATATATGAGTGAGAAACCATGATAAAAATCAAGGTGGAATGATATGCTAATAAAAGAAATGGAAATATATGCACTAGAGGGCTTGGTGGACAGTGGATGGATGTTTCTGGATGGCTGGCGCTACAGGACACTCAAGCACAGGAATGCGTGAGCGCATATACATTGTGAAGCATGGGAATGGTGCGTGCATGGCGCACGTTGCGCAGGAAAGCTGTGCCTCATATAGAGATAGCTGCGGGTAGCACACAGGGTGATGCTACAAGTTCATGCTATGTACTTCCTAGTGTAAAGCACCATATCAGACCATGAGATGCACAAGTCTCTACACTGTGTCCTAGAAATCATCCAAAAAGAAACCCTCTTCCTGAAACATGAAAAATGCCTTTTTGATGTCCAAGAAGTAGACTACCTTGGCATGATCATCTGCCCTGGCCAAGTAGCCATGGACCCCACCAAACTCTCTGGAATCAAAGACTGGCAAACCCCCACCTCAGTGAAAGAAGTCTGATCATTCCTTGGATTCTGCAACTTCTACCGACACTTCATCTCCCATTACTCTGACCTCACCCGACCCTTGATTGACTTGACGAAGAAAGATACTAAGTTTGACTGGACTCCACCCTGCACTGAATCCTTTGAGAAGCTGAAGAAATGCTTCCTCTCTGAACCCATCCTCCAAAACCCTGACCCCTCCCGGCAATTCACCCTCGCCACCGACACCTCTCTTGTAGCCACTGGAGCAGTTCTCCTTCAGACAGATGAGAATGGAGCTTATCATCTGTGTGGATACCTTTCTCAATCTTTCAATCCCACAGAATGAAACTACTGGAAACTGCCCTTAGGCAGAAACACTCGGACGAAGTTAAGAGTAGAAGCATATGGGATTGTTCAGGATCAAGATGCGATACTCAATACAGGCGATATGAGTCTAGGTTAAATAGGAGTCTCGATGGAACCCATAACAGCAACAAACAACCGACGGTGTCCAATCAACAAGAATGATGTCTAAGCACTGTGTCATCTAGCATGCCTTGTGAGTAAGCCCCACTTACACCCTCCCAGTGAATCACAATTCTTTTCCTTGTTCCCAGATGTCCAGCGCCTCACAGTCTTCCAGGTCTCATCTTGGCAACCATTCATCTTCATCCGCGCCGAATCTGACCCACTGAACGAGATATCATTTTCTGTGTCCTACCCATTTCTTGTCCACAATCTTTTCTATGAAATTCTCCATCTGTCCATCCTCTGTGATAACAGGACCTGGTCTTGGAAATTCATGTGATGGGAAGAGCACAGGGTCATTTGGTTTGAAAGGGCACAATTGAGATGAGTGGAAGGTGGGGAAGATATTGGGTGAGTTTGGCAGATTGAGGGTGTAGGTCGACGTGTCTGGGTGCACATCCGGTATGGTATAAGGTCCATCATACCTGGGCATGAACTTTGCCACTTGCTTATCTCCCTTCTGCATATAGTCGTGCTGTCTGTTCTTGGTGGAGAGCATCACCTTGTCTCCAACCTTGAGATCAAGTTCTGGCATTCTATGCTTGTTGACCTAGGTAGCTTGGGACACCTTGGTGGCTAGGAGGTTATCCTGCGCTTACATGATGTTGTGCGCGAGCTGCGCTATTAATGCCCATGCACGTTCCTCCTCAGGTGCCTTGTTGGCTGGTCCACATTGGAGTGGAGGGATGGTATGAGGAGTGTGACTGAGGTGGAGTTGAAATAGTGATGTGTTTGTTGAGGCATTAATGGAGTTCATGATATGGAAGCATACTCGTGGTAAGGCGCATACCCAGCCTTTTTGGTTATGTTTGACGTGGAATCTTATACACTGGTTGATGGTCTTGTTAGTGTGCTCGCTGGCTCCGTCTGTCTGTGGGTGATAGGCCGATGACATTTTTAACTTAATACCCATTAGTTTGTGTAATGCTTTCCAGAAGTGCGAAATGAAGAGCTTATCACAATCTGAAATGATGTCTAAGGGTAACCCATTTTCGCAATACCAATTGTTGAAGAACAACAGTGCAAACTGTTCTGTGGAGATGTTGTCCCAGCAGGGAATGAGTCTGAGGTCTGCATTGAGCCTGTCCATCATTGTTATAATGGTGTTGAACCCTTGGTCTTCCAGTAGTGGGCCAATGAAATCAATAGCAACCAAGTTGCCATGTCCATCTGGAATGGGTAATGGATGTGAGGCCCCAGAAGTTGGCATTGTGGGCAATTTATTGCACATGCACTCAATACAACTCAGAATGTATGACTCAATGAGGTTGCGACACATATTAGGCCAGTAGTATGTCGACCATAATGGCACCCTTGGCTGTAAGATTAGACCTAGTATACATGGCAACTACCAGTTTTCCCATAGACACCATCCTTGGCAACTGCCAGTTCGCTTTTTGACCTATTGCATGGGACTTTGCAAGGGCCCTATTTGGGTGGGTGTTTTGGCTTTCACAGCCGCATTTTTGGGGGTTTTCAAACTCAGCTATGTTTTCAGTCACAAATGTGTTTTCCATATTTGTGAGATGTTTTGATATGTTTTACTCTGCAATTTTGGCCTCCCCACATTATTCCCACACTCCGCATTTTTCGCATTTTTGGCCACCTACTGTGGGAATTACCCCACAATACCCAAAACATCATCCAATATTGTACACCCCATAATTTGATTATTCCCACACCCTCCCCACATCATTGCAGCTTCACCACCACACCACAATAGCTCCCCCTTGATATATAAGTAGTAGTTTAGTATATATATGTATAGTATAATATAATAGACTGCTTTTTTATTTGTTTGTGTGACTGCTCCTCCAGGGGCAATTTAACATAGGGTAGGGTACAAAACACTTTCGCACTTTTGCCCCTTTGGTGGGGAAGTGTTCTATAATATTCAGAACATGTTTATGAGCATATATGAGTAGATTCCCATCTTTATTTGACCCCCTGAAGTGTCCTACATCAATAGATATAGCACATATGCAAGAAAACACAGAATATGTTCCCATTTAATTATTTCTAGGTGAACAGACTTGCAAAAATGATTCCCAGCATCTATTCAACAATAGGAACAATGTATCAGGAGCACAGGACCATAGGACAATACCCTGTTGCATGGTGTGGCCCCCCTCCCCTGGTGGTTTACCCCCTGTGAAAATTTTTCCTGTAGTACCGGACCTCAATTGAGGTAGGGGGTCTATTCCTATGTATATTTGGAGTAGATCTATCATATAGCTGGCCCAAGAAACACATAGGATCTTGCTACAAAAACACATTTGTGACTGAAAACATAGCTGAGTTTGAAAACCCCCAAAAATGCGGCTGTGAAAGCCAAAACACCCACCCAAATAGGGCCCTTGCAAAGTCCCATGCAATAGGTCAAAAAGCGAACTGGCAGTTGCCAAGGATGGTGTCTATGGGAAAACTGGTAGTTGCCATGTATACTAGGTCAAATCCTACAACTAAGGCTGGTAATGCCGCATAGGTTTTGTCACTGCCAAAGTGTCCTGCAGAGTTGTGGGCTAAATGAAAAACTTGTTCGCACAGGGGGTTAATGTGGGGAATGATGAGCTGGTTGGCAACAAACAAGAGTCCATCTTTCTGTGTGAGTCCTGGCAGTGAATCCACAAGTGCAGTGAGCTTTTTGCAGAATGGATCGTCAACATAACCTTTCATAATGTTAGTGAAAAATGATTATCAAGTTCAATTTGTGAGACTGAAGTCATCATGGCTGCTGTGGTCATCTTCACATTGTCATCAACATGTAATCTTGATAGAGCATCTGTGCCTGTGTTTTCCTCACCCTTGAGGTAAGAAATTGTTAGATCAAAATGTGCCAGATACTCTGCCCAACATGCTTGGTGATGCAACAGACCCTTTTGGGTAGTAAAATTTTCTAGCATGCGATGGTCAGTATACACCTGTACTGGGCCGCTGAGTAATTTGACATGCCATTTCTTGAGTCCATGTATGATGGCGAGTAATTCCTTTTCATGGATGGGGTAATTGAGTTTGGCCTCCTGTAGTTGCGTGGAGTCAAAGGCAACAGGGTGCACAGTTTCCCAAGTCTCCCCCCATGAAAGGACTGCACCAGTGCAATAGTCAGATGCGTCGCATGTGAGGAAAATTTTGTTCTCCCCAGGGTTGTCATGATCAATCATCATCAGGCATTTTGGGCTGACAACGAGATCCTTGATTGCTTGAAAGGCCATTTTGTGGGCTTTCAACCAGAGTGGGAAGTCAAGTTCTGAAGCTTTAGTGGTGAGTGGCATTAATATCTGTGCATGTTCGGCAAGGTCAGGGAGATGGTTTGCAAGGTACCAAACAAGGCCAAGGAAGGCCCGAATGTCATTGGATTTCCTGGGTGTAGGCCAATCCAGTATTCTCATGACCTTTGAACTGTCAGGCTCGATACCTCAAGCTGATATGTGGTGGCCAAGGAAGCTGATCTCAGCATTGAATAATGATGTCTTTTTGAGGGAGCAGAAGAGATGTGCTGCACAAAGTGCTTGCAGCACTTCATGCATGTTTCAGCCATGTTCCTCAAGCATTTGGGACCATATGATGATATCATCCAGATACACATGGCGAATCTTACCTATCAAATGACAAAGGGCTGTTGACATTCGTCATTGATGCACCACCAGTGCATTACGGACACCCATTGGCATGATGGTGTCTTGTTACTTAAGGGTCTTATATGAAAGTTGTGTATAATGACAACACAATTATACATGGTGAAGACTTCTTGCCAGTCCTTAAGTCCACG
>MU172310.1:383864-396133 GCA_016695485.1 Suillus hirtellus | reverse complement strand
CTTCTCCCTGGACAATCAGCAAAACCGACGTTGATCTCCTCCAGAAGTTTGGTAATCACACCTTCGCAGACACGTTACCGTTGCGGGACCTATCCCTTTGTCAAGATCACTGCATTTGGCCCGGATTTTTCTCGTGGTAATGGGGAAGGCATGCCCATCGAATGGGGAGGACGCAGAGCATGGTACGACGAGTGGCAAACTGTCAAAAAGCGTCGCGAAAAACTTGACCTCGACCAGGGCTCGAGCGATTATAAACGCGCTCTGCCCGAAAGTTATTTCGCCTTGGACCTTTCGCATTGGGGGGGTTTACAGATGGAACTGAGCTCATCTGTGACGGCGGGTGTGGATGACAGTGACGCTGGGTTGCCTCTGCTGCCCCTGATCGTTGATGTCGAGATGTCTCGCGATGTGCATTTTATGTAGAGCTTTGTGATGCCATACTGTACAATGTGCATGCCAATCTGTAGCTGATACTCTCAATTCGCAACTTTCTGGTTGAGTTTTGTCGACTTGGGGATGTCACCAACTTATGTGATTACGTGATCCACACACATGAAGCCGAGGAGATCGCAATGCCAAGCTAACACCGTACGTAAGTTCAAATATTGTGCAATATCTTTACCCCTGCATCAATTACCCACTTCCCAGCGCCGACTCCTGGCAATGGCAGACACAGGAAAAGTTCATCGCCGCAGATCAAACTTCATAATAGCCCATGACACAACAAGCTGTAGTGTCGCGATGCGATAGGCATTACGCATCTGTCATTCCAATCCTGCACACATTTGTATCGTCATGGTGCACTCGGAAGCCACCGAATCCAGAGACTTTATCACTCATAAAGCACCCCGGGTGGCCCACTGTCAAACAACAGTGACCTTTCCAAAAAACTATCTGGTGAGCGTTTTCATTCAAACATATAATGATATTAATTTCGTCAAGAAAATCTTACATTGACAGCACATACCTTCCATACCTGAACTGGATGCGCTTCAAGTTGCAGACAGGTACTCAAGCATGTAAGTGCAACGAGTGAACTATTGGTGGTCTGGTTTCTCATTCACCCCACTTGCTAGGTCTCCTATTACTGATGCACGCTGTCCAAAGAGTAGCTGGACTGAACTTCACTCAATGTCTAATTGACATCGTGACGAATGCGAACGCTACACAAGATTTAGCTGGTTTACTCGATGGCAACGGAAATCCCGTATCTAATGTTTCTGATGCGACAGCGATAAGCTACTCGCTGTGCACCTCAGTCTGTGGGACCGGACGGGAACCTTTTCAGTGGCCCGTATTTTCGCAAGATTTCAGTACATGGTTGCTGCCAAACCTTGCACTGATTTCGCAGCTCCCCTTTGGGGCACAGTACAGGCTCGACAATCTCATGTCTGCTGTGTTAACCGTCGGGTCACCGGTGCTTGCTGGTTACTCTTTATTCATCACCCTCCTCAATTCTCGCTGGATCAACCGCTGATTTAATCAATCGGTGGACTATCCCAATTCAGATTTCGCGGTCTCTATCTTGAGCAGCCTTCAGCAAGTTCCGCTAAGACTCCATCCCAGTCGTTTCCCCTTTCTCATCGTCCTGCCTGAAAATGGCTGCTGGTGGAAATGGTTCTCTGAATTTGTGAACTACACACACACGTGGTCAATTGCGTCCGCAACCTCCGTCGCCTGGGTCGTTGTCGCTTATATCATGAATGTAATCAACTCACCAGCGGACGTCTATACAAGTTCTCATTCCGACGGCGATGCCACTGGTTCACTGTGGCTGTGGTTGATACCAATAGTCGTTGGATGGTTGCAACTCTCCCCCAAATGTGATTTTCGTCGCTTACAAGCGGCTTATAGCCATGCAGACCAACATGCACACATAGGGCCAGCAGGTGCTCATATGGGAACGCTAAGTGCATCCGCCCGAAGAGCTTTAACAATAACTGCTCGGGAGAAGGATGTGATGTCTCCAGACGAGCTCCTTACCCCTCCAGTGTTTAATTACTCACGTTCGTTGCGATGGGCATCAACAGCTGACACTGTCTTCTCGATGTTCGAGATGGCATCAGAGAAGGCTTAAAACCGCATTCCTGTTACTTTGGGGAGTGATTGGGTTGAGTCCGACACCTCTGGTACCATCCACCCCAGCAATCGATGTGGGTCATCCACAGATATCATCGCGTACTGTATCGAGCCCCACGGTGTAGTACATCGCAGCCATTGGGCACCCGGCGTGTTCACAAGAATGGCCATCGCTTCGTGTGCTTCGCTTGTATTACAGTGGGGAACGGTCGGGGCATCGTTCATGATGGCATGGTTCACCCCTACAACAGTGCGTTTTCCCGACATACGTGATAATTTGGATGCTGCTCTTGATGTCTAGTATCCTCGCGCACTACTCCGCAGGTTATTCCCATCGAAAGGTACCGTCTGCTCGCATCGCTTCGGTGTTGTCGCACTGGCTGCGATGGGCGGGCAAAGCATTAGCCGTTGCCAACTCCATATGGCTGGTGTTGGCGTGCGCTTTCGTGTATTCCAGCTTCTACAATACGTGCTTCTGCAATTCTAGCGTGGTCAGTAGGGGAGAGGCCGCATACAACGTGATCATCGAAACCGCAGCTCAAGCTGCACAACTTAGGGTTGCCTGGATCGGTGGCCTTATCGTGGCATGTACCTCATCGTTCTTCTTCCTTGGTCTCATGAACCTTTTATTGGATACAGTTCTGTCGTAGGAACATATCTTGGGCGCAGATTGTTTCCTTTATTTCTTATTTTTCTTGATTTGTTTAATGGGAGGGCTAGTTGAAGGGGTGTCTTGTCCAACGTTGCATGTCTCGATGGTGTACGATGTTCGTACCGCACATGAACGTTAATTGTGTTTCATCATCCTCAGCTGTCTGAATTGCGATACTAGCCCAGAGACCTCCTGGACCCTCGTAGTGCCTGTCGTCATCATGATGCACAGCATAGTACTCGATTCCCGCTTGAGCAACCATCCTTCTATCAGATTGACCAGAGTTGCGCAGTCGTATCTGGCTCAGAATGGGAGCCGCTTGTGAACAACCAATCAAGCTTAAGGTCAAAAAACATACACCGTCATTCCCTCGCCCTTACAGGTTGACTCCCGGCACGAGGCTCGTCGTCTGGCATCAGGAAACGTGTCCTATGCTTTAAAAGTCTACCTGATACGTACCATGTCATCCTCAGGTCAATTGCCTGATGGTATAAAGTGACCCATGAGAACGCGAGAACTCTCAGATCATGCTGATAGCATATGTCATACGGGACTACATCAGGACAACTTTGAAGTGCGCTAAGATGTATGACGAATCTGGCGAAGAAGGCTTTATACCATCAGGACGATCTCTGGCAGGTGTTAATCGTACAGGTCTGGCGAAGATCGTTGTCAGTATAATGGAGGTGTGATACCGAGCATTACCTTCATTTGCTACGTTCTTTGTGATCTTCACACCAGGTAATATGCATTTACAAAACATGAATGGCTTAACGACTTGTGGTTGAGTGTTGAGTATGGACAGTGATGCTGAAGGTGTGGTATCGGCGTCCGCAGAAAGCCCTAGGTGGGTAGGAGGTTCCGCATGGGTGGTAGAACGCCGACCGATCAGGCCTGCGGGATTTTTGAAAAAGAGAGAACCTCCAAACCACGACACTGCCTTGAGGCCGAACTTAATAACGCAGCCAATGTCGGTGGTTTTGATGGTAATGAATTAAATGAATTGGTGGGGCTTGATTCCATCTGGCGTAACTTTGCCTTCATCGTAATCCTGCTGATATCGGTACTGATAATTCACAGGTAAGTTGATAGGTACCATTCTGAACATAAAACTCACCCTTTCGACCGAGTATGAATTCCACTTTTTCATCATACTCAGGATAGTCGGCCGCGCATCACTCTGCCCACCTGGTTCGAGCGAAACTTGATAAGCAAAAGTAACTGGCAGCTTTCGACCTCGCGATAGCTTTCCGTTGATGTTTTCCAATACCGTCTGGGCATCCTGGTGCATGTCCATGTCATCGGTCAGTGAAGCTGTCAATCACTGGAAAGGACAAATGTTAGACTTTGGCCAAAGTTTGGCAGTCTACTATGGTGTGAATCAGACAAATGTCACAGGCAGTCACGGACAGTCGCACTTGCCGAATTTACAGTCCACTCGGCAAGACCAACATTAAAAGTCGCATACATGATACTGAAATTTCTAGTATAAAGTCTCGAGTAGAGACTCTGATATAGAGACTAAGATATTCTATCTGTCCGTTTTTGGTGCGTTCCAGTCAAAACGTCACCCCGCTCCTATCGATCACCACAAAAAATTCCCTTGGAAAGCAAAGAAAGTGCCTCTCACGAGAGGGGCACCAGAGGCTCAGCACCAGAGCCAGCATAGATGCAGTTCATCTTCACATCCGGCAGTGGGTGATCGCTTGTCCCTTTTTCAGAGTGTCAATGCATCATCATCGTGAGTATACAAGTGCCCTACCAGCATGACAGTACGGAATTCCATCCTCCTTGTGTCCCCACCACATCACAGGCGACCACTCGTCCACAAAGTCAGCGAGCGTCTGGAGGTGGCCGTATGCAGCTGGCTGGGGACCGGACGGTCGGCGTAGTGCGACGAAAGTGAAGAAACAGGCAAATATGAAGAGCGCAATGCATAAGTTCCATATCTGCAAATATGTGAGAATGTTGTAACGATTTTAAATGTGCAGGGATTGCGTACTTGGGCAGTGTACATGGCTATCGGAATGAAGTCTAGGGTCTCGTGAGCGGCGGAGATATATATGCCGAATGAAAGCCCAAACATCCAGTCTGTGATCGTCGAGGATAGTGTTCGATGACACTGACAAAACTACTAGGCATGAATGACTCACGCAGGAAGGGCTTCGCGATGAAAAGTATGAGACAGATCGGATGATTAAAAATCGACTCCAGTGGGTTCATTGCCACTCTGAGTCCTTTGCTTCTGGTAGCGCATCTCCACTGTCTTTCATCTCGGATGACATTCACGATGAGCTCCGAGCAATGTAGCCCAAGCGTCAACGGTCCCTGGAGAAGTACGATGTTGATATAGAGCAGAATCCCCACCTGAAGATCGGAACCTGGCATCAAATACACGATGGCATTGGATCGCGCGCTCCGGAAGAACGACCACGTTTGTGGGGTCAGCGGATAGGTACTGAATGCAAATAGAGAGCTGGGAGGGAAGCGGTCCCAGACATACATGACGAGTACGGCCCATCCAGCGCACGCTGCAACGATGACCCAAAGAAAAATGACAACTTTCCGGATGCTAGAGTGAGCATGCCACGCGGAGGGCTGTGTCTCTTGTGGCTTCGCTGGGCCTTCATACGTGTCTATGTCAGACACACGACGCATGCACCGGAAAGTAGTAGGGGTCAATTGTGCGTAGTGGACTAGTGCGGCGGTCAAGTCGAAGGGTGAGGAGCTCCACGTCAAGGCTTTGACAGCCCACATCCCTGACAATGCGATAATCACCTGGAGGAGGAGTGCGACACCCAAAATGAGGAGAGGTATCCCTGCGATGGCAATACCCTCATCAACTGTTTGGAATGTCTCCGAGTTATTTTGGTCCAGACACACGACGACTGAGGCTGAGCTGTAGGATGTGATGAGGAGGATAGCCGCGATACCGTTAAGCAGGGCGCCGTTTGGGTTATACCATCCACGAGCTGCGGTGAGAAGGCGCAGATTGGTGTTGAAACGAAGCCGAGACTCTGAGGCTAGCGCAGCGCGCAATGAGACGCCATGTACGAAGCCTATGGACTCGGTACATAACATGACGATTAAGTCAAGTATCAGGGTCAATATCCCCTGCAATGCACCTTTATCAACATTGACCAGGTTGAACACCCTGGTTACTCCTAGGGCGCCGTGATTGGCGAAAGTGATAACACCTGCAATAATGAACAAGCAGCCAAAGATAATTGAACATGCCACTCCGACAAGGGCATATCTGCGAGTCGTCAGACCGTGGTAGTAGAAATCGGCTGTAGTATCAGCGATGGACTTTGCATCAAATATTATCGAGTCAAAGTCCTGGTGACCCGAGAGTGTGTTAGATGTAAGAAGGCTGGAAGCATGCGAATTTTCTTCTGTCAGTTCGGAAGAATCTGCCATAATGATGGGAGGCAGAGACAGGGAGGCCAGCGCGTTGTAAACACGCAAATTAAATCTATTTTACTTACGACCATGATTGCTGGTGCATGGCGACTTCGAGTAGTTGTTGCAACGTTGATTTAAATCACATTGCAATTAGTGATTAGCATCATGATCGGGCCTGGCTTGGCCTGAAAGCACTGCCCTGGACCTAGCTTTAAAGGAGCTCAGGCTTACCAGATTTCAAGCCTGGGCTGTGAGTCCAAGCCAGTCCAAAGCGGTGGCTTGAGCAAAATCAGCTAGAGCCTATATGAAAGACACCCAAAAGTTGTAGTATAATATTTTTTATCGCACTGCGGTGTATTACTGAAAGTGCACATGTCAGCATGGCGATCATCGAGAGCTAGTCAAGCCTACCCTCCTTGCAATGTACTGCACACATATCCTTCACTCTCACTCAATTCAATGACAATTCATTTCGCCAGTCTATGTTTTTTCAGCGCGCAAGACGAAACCTGCGATATCATAAACTAGACATGAGCTTTGAAATCAAAAATGACAAATATTTTTACACCTGGCGGAGTCGGAAACTGGGGCGTCCGCGTCAGGGTCGTATCGCAGCGGCAAAGGCCGTCACCCCAGAAGTGTAGGAACTGTGGTTTTCAAGTAGACAGGTGCATAGTACATGGAGTAATAGCTCGAGACAGTTTTCCTTGCACAGGTTGCCGTTGATCTGACATGGCCTTTTTGCTGGTGCGGGACTAGATACTATTTAGTAGGCTCCTTCACCCGTGCAAATGATACCTCACCTGAAACTTGTTTTTCTGCAACTTGTTCGTCGTAATCCACATACTTGATATGAAACTTGAGAGTTCATCACCTCTAAGTATTAGGCGCCACTTAAGCTCTTACATTTGACTGACTCCGAGTCGGAACTTGGATCTTATCAGCTAGCCTCCGTGGGAATCTGTACTTAAGCTTCACTCAAGTAACAAGTCCGCCCTGTCCCCGACTCCAGAAGTTATCCTCAGCAACGGTCTGTTTCGCTGTATTCGTAAACCTACAACCTGCAAAGATGTTTGGGTGGTTGTTTCACCTCGGCTTTGATGCATTCATTATCAGTGCATTCCTCGCTGGCATAAGACGCTCAACAGGCCTCACGTACGTATACCATGCTGCTGGTCATGATACTGACCCTCATTCCACTACAGACCTGCACTATCTCAAGTTCCAAACAAGGATATTCGCCGTGAGTCCCAACTCTGTGACTTGAATTGAGAACACTTGTTCACGCGTTGTTCTCGACTAGAACTGTTGCGGTCGTATCTTGAAGTCGGTCTGTGAACTGTTCCACCCTATCGACTATTTCATTTGCTCATGTGTTTTAGGTGAATACGTATTCGACTTTGCAGTCGTTGTATTCGGAGTACGTGATGGACATTCTATCATCATATCTCACACTGCACGTCACTGACAACCACGTATAACAGCGCTCCAGTTCTTTCGAGAGGAGGCATTAAGTTTCCCAATTCCTATTTGTGTTCCTCCTGCCAATTCGTGATAACGGACCGCACTCACAGCTTTGCAATATTTTATTCCAATGACACATAATTTGCTTACAGCCTTAAGCTCAATGAGCAGGTTGCAGTAGAATTGTGTGCTTGCGTGACCAGTCTCACTTAATATTATACACGTTCATCCGAGGAAGTTAAATACGAAGAAGTGCAGCACGATGGAGCCAAGGGCAAAGTCCGCAAACGCCCTATGCCGAGAATGAGGATCTATGACAGACATAAGAAGGGATACACATACCTTTCAGGCGAGACTTCCTTGAATTCAGATCTGTTTTCGGGGTTGACTTGTGCGCGGAGGGATGCGGTCAGAACGAACTGGCCTACTGAGCTTGCAAACCTGTGAAGGCACTCAATACATGCCTGACATGCTAACCAGTAAACTCACCCGGCAAGGAATGCATTGAAAGGAAAGTTCGTGACAAGTACGCAGTACACGAACTGCAGCACCCCGCTAAGCACAGTGAACGCCAAGAAAGTGTCGATGAACTTGAGGCGGTCGGGGGTCTGATCAAGATATGATTTCCACAACGTTGAAACTGCTACATAAGTTTCTGATGACGCAGGGGAGGGTTTTGAGGATGACTTTGGGCCAGCCATGTTGAACGAGTGACGGCGAACAAACTGCTTTACTTGAAAGTGACGACGACGTGGAGGAAACAGTCTCGTCCAAACAAAGAAAGCCGGCAACTTGAAAAGACCCCGACCCGCCCGTCACGTTCAAAAAATAAGTCCTTCACTAACTTGCACGTCTCGTTCAAGGCCGAACTACCTTCTACTTAATTTGTAGTCGCCATTCTTTGTCATGAGCAGTGCTGGTCTGTGTCGAGCATCGTCCTCTCTTACCGGTGCATTGTCTGCATGGAAGAGCACGAAATGTCCAAGGCAATTTTGGGGTGCACGGAGACACCTACATTCTCGGATAGAACTCGACTACAAGGTCGATGAGGGCCTTGCAAACTTTATGTCGCCAAGGACGCTTAAAATGGTTTCTGAGGAGTATCAGCAAGGTTTGCTCGACCGGTTGAACGAGATGTTTCCTGGTAAGTGTGGTTTTGTGAGCAATTTGCTTATAACTTACGCATGTACAGATGCTGCTGACCAGCGAAAGAGCGTCACACAACTCGTGATCGACACTGCTAGCTCTGGAAAAGATGCCCTTGGCTTCTCCTATGCAAGTCACGCCCTCAACAATTCGTTCTTTCTCAACTGCCTGGTGTGTCCAACTCCCCCATCTAGTTATTTTACCATACTAAGTTACTTGACAGCGACCTCCAAAAAAGGATGAAAACTACGAAGATAAGATTCACAATCTTCTCATAGCTCCATCCATCCGCACCCAATTCGGTAGCTTGCCACATTTCATCAACAACTTTTCTTCCGCCGCCAGAGGAATGTCGGGGTCGGGATACATCTGGCTTATCACGGACGCCGTGGGCAACCTTGCCATTCAGCCCACCTTCGCTGCCGGCACACTTCTTGTTCGCTCGCGTGCGTGCACGGAAAACCCTGCGGGTCGTCATGAGGTGCTTCACGAGGGCAGGTTCCGCGACGGCCCACAGCCAACGCACTTGAACACGGGGCTAGGCAGCACACCGACATCACCCACGTCAGGCATGTCCCAAGGCCCTGGGCCACTGCACCCTTCTACCCCCGTACGAACACTGCACTCATCACCGCGTAGTCACCTAGATGGCGCGCGTTCTTTCTACGATGATGAGCGCGCAGATCGGGGGATTGATTCCTCTGCGAGGAGCCTACGCAATTTGGGCGAAAAGATCTACCCTCTATTCTGTGTCAGCATTCACGAGCATTGTTGGCTTCTCGACCATGGAGTGTGGGGCAAGGAGAAATATATGAAGGAGTTCTGGAGCGTGCTGAATTGGGAAACGGTTAACGAACGGTACCTGACATTCACCAGTACGAAAGTCGGCCCTCAGCCATTCCGAAAGTAGATGGATGGAGCTGCAGAAATTTACGGTGTTTTGGCATAATTCACTGCTCAGTCTACTTAGATATATAACATCCATACTTATACCGTTCGTTTTAAACTCTTCCGCATAGCGGAACGCTATTGATCTGATCATAAAGTCAAGTTGGCAGGTCGTCGCATCTTGAAGAAGCCTTGAATAGACTATCTTGAAGTGAAGTATCCAAATTCATGCACCAATACGATATACTTTGAATATTCTACCAGTACATGCATACATCAATCTGGTGTGACTCGTCATTCAAGCAAGGCGTATGCGCGGCTCTCCTGAGATGCAATTTCTGATGCTGAAATGTTTCGGAGTACATACAGCTTTGAAATTTCAATTAATATACTCTATAGATGCCCGAATCTACTTCTCTCTCGGGATGTAAAATTGAGTGGTTCGGACAAGATAATACATGAGGTGCAGCAAAGTGTTTGACGCGTATTCCAGAGTACCTTGAGTTTGAGCACTTCGGGTTCACCTGAGAAACTTTCTGATCTTCCGTTCAATCTTCTTCATATTAGTAAGTGATACTGTCTTCCTCGATCTCCTTAACGCGGTTTTACCCATATTCTGCTGCACACGCGCAGCCTGAGAGTGGAACGTGGCTGAGAGAGCATCATCAGCGTCAGGGAAGCAACAGATAAATTGAAAACACGCACTCGCTGAGAGCGGGACATCGCCAGAGCACCGTCAGCGTCGGGTAAGTGATGCACAACACGAGAGGATGCGCCAACTGAAAACGGAATGCGACCAGAGTGCCATCAGCGTCGGGCAAGTGACCCAAAAGACGATAACACGCACATTATGAGAGGAGAGTGCGGCCAGAGCACCCCTAGTGTTCGGGTTACGAAGTGTGACAGCTGCAGTTAATTTCATTGCAGTGAGTCCCATGGGATCCTGCGGTTTCCGCAGAATTGATAACACTTCATGGATATTGTGTTGACTTTGCATTTGAGATGACCTCTAATAAAGCAGAACCGTAAGTGCATGTAGATGATGTCGAGAGAGTAGAACAAAATTGAATAATTCACCAGATAATGGTTGATTTTCAGTGGAGCATCCGGCGCTGGCTTGTGTGACGGATGCATATTCGAGATGACGTTTTTGCGACCTTGTCAGCTGGGCAGAGGTCTCTTGCAGAATCCTAGGTACATTCAATACAGAGTGACTTCAATAACACATCAAGAAGGCACATACCTAATTATTGAATCCCTCCGGCATTGTTCAAAGCGATCCTGGGCGGTCGCGACGTTGTACAGATGTGAGCTTAGTTGATGAAGTCGTGTCTTCAGGCGATATAGGTCTGCCTTATTCTGACTACGTCTCTGCGACAGCGTTTGAGTCAAGATACATCTTGGGAATAAAATAAGCACTCACATCTATGGCTTGAAGGATTGACAATAATCCACTGATAGCAGCTTGCATCGGAGGACCGGCAGCTGGAATTGCACTTGTAAAGCCCTGGACGAAAGGTAAAAATGTCTGAGCCGTACCAGAAGCTGTGCGGGCAAAGGAATCGCGACGGGAGGATCTGGTGGAAGAAATATTGATGGAGACCTCGAGACCTGGATCCCTCGTCATAGAACCAGGGTGCACTGGCGAAGAATTCGAATGGGGAGGGGGTGAAGGGATGAGACATCCGTTAAGGATGTCTGTAGCGATAGAGTGATCGCCATCGTGATTATGGGTGGTTGTTGAGGTGCGTTGTGTACGTCTGAGGTACCTCGACCGAACCGCGGATCCTTTGGGCAGGTCCAAATCTTTGAAAAAAATCTGGATCAAAGCCTTGACCGCAAAAGAGGGCATTTTAATCAGACTCGGATGCACCAGAAATGATAAAGCGGAGAGAGAATCGAGACAAGTAGTAACTCAAGAGGTAGTAGCTGTGTACAACACGGCCCGCGCGATCCCCGACGGAAGCCGTATCAACTCCAGAAGTAAGAACAACAACGGCGGATTATAAGTCACGCATCAGGCAAATTGAAATAGATTGTAAATACGCAGCACAACATGCTGGTGCATCACCTGCAGCAGCATCATGCCAGTGCATCGTGGGAATCTATTTTGCTTGACTTAAGCGGAGTGCTAATCCATCATGCAGGGCCTTAGGATTTTGCCGCATCACTGCCGCATCCGTGCCGCACCCTACACAACAAGTGTCTTATATGCGTATATAATATGTCTACGTCGTCCACAAAGGTCTTAAATATGATTTATGATTAAGAAATACCATAATACATGTTTTTGTGTAAGAATTATCGTGGTATCATAGTGAATATAGTACTTCATGGGTGCGGTAGTGACGCGGTAGGGTGCGGCAGGGTGCGGCAATTCTGAGATTTTGTGGCTGTGGGATGCGGCAATTCTGAGATTTTGTGGCTGTGGGACGCGGCAATTCTGAGATTTTGTGGCTGTGCACTACCGCACCGCACCAACGCATCCTTCTTACCAAGTATACCGCGACTGCCGTAGATGCTCCTCCTGAGTTCGATGAGTGGGCTCTCAGTGGTCTAACCAAGGAGAAATACGTACGTGTACACCCTCATCATATGATATATGGACTAACAATCATGCATCTCCCACATGAAT
>MU172310.1:350854-379564 GCA_016695485.1 Suillus hirtellus | reverse complement strand
CAATTGGCTTGTGTATGATTAGAGTAGTTGTCGGAAACGAGTGTTGAATCTTGGTTTCGGTGTGATGCGGCAGTGATGCGGCAAGTTGCGGCAGTGATGCGGCAAAATACCTGAGCCCCATCATGCATGCATGCATCAAGGACTCTGAGAGACCACCATACATAACTACACAATTTCTTCCCAGACGGACGCACTCAGGCAGTCTATCCCGTGGCGATATGACCCCATTTCTACGTGACTTTTCTCTGTGATCACTTGGGTATCGTGTTTACTATCAGAACACCTCTGTGGGCTCTTAATCCCATTGTGATGATGGCACGCCTCGCACGAATAATCCAGTGGCCCGTCGGGACGCTAGACGACTGTATCCCGCTGACACTGCTTCCCATGCCTCTCCGGTGCCTCTTCACGATACTGTGTCCTATGGATCGGGCCTGCGCAAGTTCCACCTCTTCTGTGACATCTTCTCTGTCACCAAGAACTTTCACCTGCCTCTTTGCTGTGCTCCACCCATTTGCCCTGTGGGCAGCCACAGACTCAGCACCTGATGACCCCATACCTGGGACACGTTACAGCCCTTCCAGCCTGTCTCAGTCTCCGTCGTCAGGAAATACCTGGCCGCTGTCTGAGCTTGGCACAGAGCTGGCCCTTGCCATTGTCTCATGGATGACCACGAACACATCATGTATAACATATACACCACCCATTGCAAGTCCATCCAATCATCCTCGTCATGCTCACTCTCCTGAAAAGCACTTTCTGCCTCAATGAACCCCT
This sequence comes from Suillus hirtellus, assembly GCA_016695485.1. Taxonomy (NCBI): domain Eukaryota; kingdom Fungi; phylum Basidiomycota; class Agaricomycetes; order Boletales; family Suillaceae; genus Suillus; species Suillus hirtellus. Next base: position 378,787 of record MU172310.1, on the reverse strand, counting down.
CGACACTTGTGTCCGGGAAATGGCCTGCTGCACCTTTAGCATGATGCGTTTTTGTAAAGTCTCAGTCAACTCCCTCTCCGACTTCACTCCTACCCGTCACCTCACCCATCCTTCGGGACTGAGTTTCTTGGTCAAGCCTATACACGCCTAGACCTGCATACAGCACGAGCTGGTGAAACAGTCTGTATCCCTAACAGTCCAAGGTATCATCTGCTCACTCAGCGCGCTGCACAACCTTGCTCGAGCTATCCTTGCACAGCCTCCGACCCTTTATTCTTCTGGCGAGATTCTCGCACGCAGATATGATCAATGGTGCTTGCCGCACACTCTCACGGATCAATGGCATTCTGGTCACTCATGGTTGGGGCACTACCTTCGGACATTCCTTCAGCATTGGTGGCGCTTCTGTCGACCTGGCCCAGAAAGTAGACTCTGAGATTGTTCGCATGGCTGGGCGTTGGCGCTCTCTGGCTTACGGAGCATACAACCGGACATTTGGATAAGTGACGTTTGCTGACCGCGGAAATTTTTGCATGTGGATAAGCGGCTTCCACATTTGTCACTTGTGTCTCTCCTAGAGTTGACGCTTCAGGCATAGCCCAGCCCACCTAGTCGCACCGCACGAGACCCCGAGCATCAGACGAAGCTGGGCAGATATGCTCTTGTTGGCGTGGTGTTTACGAGTATGATCAGCTGCTGTTGCATCACTGCTAGTACCGTCATGTAGCCACTCACGGAGTGTGTAGTAGCTGTCATCAATATACAGCCCTCAGTGTGGTGTGCTCACCCTAGCATCCGGAAAGTTATATTTCGCCTTGTGCGGTCATCGCGGTATACGCTGGATCGCCCGCGCTCGCGATGTACATCTGAGACAAGAACAGTAAATTCTACAACCTCGACCCGTCCCCGCTCACCGTACTGGTATGGACGTTCATGTCCAGCTCGCAGTCCAATTTCATATGGTATACCGTTCCGGATGTCAGCGAAGATGTGAGTGGACCAAATCGGATCCTCAATGTGCAGAGGTGAATTCTGGCCTTTGTCAACGTGGCGGTTGTCCGGGGACCGTCGACGCTTGCACTGCATTACTTAGAGCTTGTCGCGAATGTCGTTCGAGATGAAAGACAATGGAGAAATGCAGCCAGGAGGGGAGGACTTCGAACGACGACAACCAGCTGGAGCAGGTTTTACTAAATCGCGCTGTCTTGTAGTTTTCTTCGTGAAGTCTCTACTATGTGAGTCATTCTCGTCTAGTTCATACTATTCATGTTATTAAACGAGATTATTAACGATCTAGACTGCATACTCGGGCTTTCATTTTTTTGACATAACGTGGCCAACGATGAATCAACTGGAGATATATATATACAAGGCAGGTTCTGATTCTGGGATTCCAATAAATTCATCCTAAACTATCCATTATGGAGTCCTGCCATCTAGGCGCGTTGAACCAATATTTCAAAGCGGTAGAACTTTTTGGAAGTTCTTCCCAAAATGAAAATTTCTGTGTATTACAGCAAGCGCTGCTTCGTCTGCCTCAGTAGCTCAGAGTTTATTTTACCAAGCTTGTATCACTTCGCATAAATCATGCATTTCTCCTTCCTCGTTGTCGTTACTGCCTTAGCAGCATCTATGTCTGTCGCTGCACAGTGCAAGGGCTGGTTAAAGCCCTGCAGCACGAACAGTGATTGCTGCAGTCATAACTGTGCTCCGGTGGTGGTGAGTATGAGTAGTTTGTTTTGCATCCAGGATGCAACCCCCTTGCTCACCATCCCTTGCTGTCAATAGCGTGGTAGTCAACTACTCTGTAACTAAGACTGCTTACCGATAGCTGGCAACCTGTCTATGAGCACATCTGGACGGTGAATTCTGCTTTCGCATTAGTGCTGTACTGATAGCACAATATATAGTTCGTTGCTGATTTGGTCAATGTAGTTGTTTCTGGAGTCTGGACAATTTTCTCTGCTTCATAGGCAATGGAAACGCCTTTGAATTCGTGACTTGAGTACACGATATTGACTAACTTGAAGAGACGCGAGGAGTGATTTCAAGTCCTGATTTGTGCTTCGTCATTCGCTCGAGTATCGATAATCATTAATGTTGCCGAAGTCTGCATTGCGTACATAGCGGCTGTAGCAGTCGAGGCAGGAATTTTGACGGTCGTTCATCACTTGACACTAAATACTCAAGTTCTTATACTCGATTGACATATTTTGAGCGCCTGATCTGCTGGAGAATTCAGAGTTGATGAATGAACCACGAACACCCCACTTATGTTGACTTACCAAGTTGATTCCCGGCTCAATAACAAAGCAAGAACCGCGTGTGCCCCGAGTGGATGGCCAATATTAACACATACGAATTGAGCAGGTGACGGACAGTACAATTGATGCTCGAGCAGATGCACTTTGAGAAAACAGGATGCAAGTCGCCGAATACTTGGATGCATGTGTCCTGCTCACCTTTGGGTTTTAGGTTGTTCGAGAACGCGTCAACAATACTCGAATAGAGAGCCAAAGTGGAACATCAGAAGGGCTCGATTGAGCGCGCATATGGGCATGGCATGCATGCAAATTGCTTCCGCAGGATCAAGCGCCTCATCCTTGCAATATGTAGATGAGTCTGAGCGAGTCGAAAACATTTGTTGCCGAAGATGTCTGGCGTGCGCATCGCCGACGTCAATGAGGATTCGGGAAGTAAATATGTGCAAGCACTTATATGACCATCACGAATAGATGTCTTAGTGACCTTGATGCAGTCGTTGCGATTCCCACTCTTGCCTTGGTTGTCGACTGGGTAAAGCCCTCCTCTCTCGAGTGGGAAAATTGATACATAATCATGGCGAACAACTGCAGGGAAATTACAGTCTACAAGACAGCACGGTATTGCAGCAGCTTCTGCAACGTTCTTGCCGTGTTATCCTTCTCTTCCTTTATGATGTTTGAGAACGATTTGAACCCAGGAGCACCAGCATCTCCTGAAATCAATGAGTAGGCCTTCCCATAATCTAAAATGAAAAGCGCACGTTGCAATTGAAAGGCCGCACTCTCGCTCGTAGTGATGTATCCACCGCTCTGTTGAATCCGCGCCAGGGCAAAGGGGATCTCTTCTTTATTACAGCTAGAGACACCATCTGCTATCACGTGGACATTATATCCTGCCTCGATAAAATCCAAAGCAGATTGCAACACGCAGACATGTGACTTGATGGGACAATTTGACTAATGAACCAATCATTGCAAGGTAAACCAACCTCGATGCCAAAAAGCACCACAGATTTTATCTGTGGGCGTTCATGGAGTAAGGCCTTCACTTCCGGCGTTGCCATGGAGAAGAGCCCTTTCTCGATATTGGCAAGGAGAAGGGGCCCCAAGGAAGGTAAATCGATGTCGGGGATGGTGTTTCCAAGAGCTTTCCTCCTGAATGGTTTCATTTCGAAGAGGAAGGACGAGGATGGGCCCACCTTTGGGGTTCTGTTCCGTGACGATCACGGGGATATCCAACACCTTGTATATATCTATGTACTAGCAGTAAAGGCGTGATAGGGAGTTGATCCTACCTTTGCTATCTTGAGCATCTTACTGATTGCCAATACAAGCTCGTCAAAGCCGAAGATGGCATTCTCTGATTCGGAATGACACGACAGTCAATTGATGCTGTTCACAGTGGATTCAGAAGCAAGCGTACTGAACCGTGTTTGCACGTCGCAGAGGAAGAATACAGTCTCCTCTGGTACAAGCTTTGTAACCGTGGGCATAGTGATACAGATAGGTGAAGGCTATGCGTTAGTGAACAAATGGATACTTTATCGCTACATATAAACTTCGAAGCTCATGTGAGCGGGATTTACCGAACCCGGTCCTCTTCATCAATTTGCTTTGGTGTCCCTGTTCATAAAAATGTTTGCTCGTCAGTTGTCGTATTCTAGGCAACGTCTTTCTCGTCCTGCCCGTCTTTATTCAACTCCCACAAAGACAGCAAATGCCCCTGCTACCGCATTCGCCCAAGTCCCTCTCCCCCATCCAGATTATCCTTCCATGTTGGCTCAGAAGGAAATACCAGCAAACCACCTTGTAGCTATGAACGGTTTTCTGAAGCGCAGAACCCCGTACACAATCCTGCCAACCCCCCTTCCAGATGACCGTGCTTCAGCTTTGAACAGCTTCTACTTCACTGATTCTCCAACTCAGGACCAGCTTGCTGTCATGGATGCATGTTTGCATAACCTGTATGACGTTCCCCGTGCAAAGCAGATCTTCGAGCAGCTTAGAACCACCAAATCCCACGAACCCTTGCTCGAGTCTCGTATATACAATTCTTTCTTGGAGGCCTATATCCACATGGCATTTGTCAAGGAGCCCGAAGATAGAACTTTGTGGGTCGAGGATGCGTGTCACCTTTACGACCTCATGGAAAAGGGCACAGATAGAGTCCACCCGACCGCGTCTACATATGCTATAATGCTGTTAGCATGGAGACGGTACGCTTCATTGGTCTCCTTACCTTAGCACTCTAACCTTCTTTTCTAGATTTAATCCCGAGTCTGACACGCCCGTCCACCTCTCCGACCTGCCCAACCCGACAACCCTCCTTAGTAACCTCATAGAGCGAGACATTTCACCTACTGCTGTTGTCGCCGATCGCGTTTTGGCATCATCAGAAGAAGCCTCAGAGATCATAAAACTCCTGTCCAAATCTGCAGTAGATCTCAATCATCCTCGTATATTGGCTGAACTTGGTCAGGCAGAATTCCTTGGGAGTCATGTCCCAGACCCATTGGAGGGCGTCCCGGAGGTCAAGCCTGTCCTACGACTCGCTGTACGTATTGCGTGCTTTCGTTTTCATCTCGCTCACATCTCCTCAGACACCCTCCGAAGAAACCTTGGATGAAAATGGGAATGTCATACCTGCGCAGTCTGAGGAAGAAGTTCCCTTCAACCTCGATAATCTCCGCAAACACTTGGCTCAGGTTACCCTTGCACGACGCGTCCTCCCAGAAGACCTCGCTTCCCGACAGAAACTGCTAGAAGAATCGGTTTACGACGTTGCAGTAGAACGCCTCCGTCACGAGGCCAAACTTTTTGACGAGCTAGGTTTAGGCAACCGTGAACTTCATCATGCAGATTTACAAAAGTGGATGTGGGACTGGCACCAAAAGCTCAAAACGCGTCTCGAGGCAGAAATAAAAGAGATCATCGTTGCGGAGGCAAAAATATGTAAGCATACACGCGCTTGTTAGACATTTGTATTAACCGCCAGCTAGCTACAAGCAATCAAGTTCAACGAATGGGCCCGTTCCTCTCCCTTGTTAAACCCGAGAAACTTTCCCTTATCACTATCCTTGAGATCATGCGCCTTCAAGGCAGCGGCGGTGTTTCAGATGGGATGAAAACTGCCCGGGCGCTCCTCACCGTCGGGCGCGCTGTCGAGAATGAGTACAAAGCTGAGATGTGCAAGCGCAACCATATCGCCATCCCTTCCCATGCACGCCCAGGCGAGTTCACTGGTTATTTCACAGGCCTCGGGTACAAGGACTTGCATGCGCGCCGGATGACGGCTGCAAAGTACATGGAGGACAGCGAGGAGTGGACATCAGAGTGGACGCAGATACTTAGGGTGCGCGTTGGGAGTATCCTCGTAGACTGTCTGATGGATTCTGCGACGATCGAGCGGACTGCTGTTGATAAGCGCACCAACGAGGAGATGTAAGTTTACTTGTCTCTTGTGTGTTGCATCAGTTGAACTCTCCGCAGTAAAGAGAATCAACCAGCGTTCTACCATGCGTATGAATATGTGCGCGGGCAGAAACTCGGTGTCATTCGGTTAAATCCTGTGGTTTCGGAACGCATCGCAAAAGACGGCTTGCGCGAAACGCTTCACCCGCGTCATCTGCCCATGCTCGTCAAGCCCAAGCCTTGGCTCAACCATGACCGGGGTGGATATCTCTACAACCGATGTGAGTATACCCGCCAGCCTTTATCAATGGCCCGCTAACATTGTAAACTCACTAGCTGCCGCTATGCGTTTCAAAGACTGCCAAGAACAGCAAACCTACCTGGAGCATGCAACCTCACTTGGTAATGTGGAGCTTGTGTACGCAGGACTCGACGTTCTCGGTAGCACACCTTGGAAGATCAACCGGAACATTTTCGACATCGTACTCAAAGTCTGGAATTCTGGTGAACGGCTGTGCAAGATCCCCCCAGCAGCATACGACCAGCCAGAGCCAGAAAAGCCCCTGAACATGAATACGGATATCAAAGCCAAGAGCGTGTACGGGGCGCGTCTCAAGGCGTTCATGCAGGACAAAGCGAACAATCATTCTGACCGGTGTAGCGTCAACTATAAGATCGAGATTGCACGCGCTGTAAGTTTTCATCCTATTCTTTCGTGCTAGCAATCTGATAAAATAAAAGTTTCTGGGTGATACGATGTACCTTCCTCACAACCTCGATTTCCGGGGACGCGCGTACCCTATTCCTCCACATTTCAACCACATCGGTGATGACCTCAGTCGTGGGCTGCTAATGTTTGGTGAAGCGCAGCCCCTCGGCGAACAGGGCTTGCGGTGGCTCAAAATTCACCTTGCAAACTTGTATGGGTTCGACAAGGGGAACTTTGACGAGCGCGTCAAGTTCGTGATGGATCATCTTGAGGATGTGTATGATAGCGCTGAAAAGCCTCTCGACGTGCGTCTCCACCTTATTATGGTGCCTTGGTGCTGATGCGCTGAACAGGGTAATAGGTGGTGGACGAAAGCTGATGATCCCTGGCAATGTCTCGCAACATGTATGGAACTGCACGCGGCGCTCGAATCAGGCGATCCACACGCATACATGTCGTCCCTCCCGGTGCATCAGGACGGGACGTGCAACGGGCTACAGCACTACGCCGCTCTTGGTGGTGATGTTAAAGGTGCTGCGCAAGTTAATCTGAGCGTGACCGACCGACCGTCAGATGTATACACGTACGTTGCAAATATGGTGGAGAAGGTGCTGGAGGAAGATTTGAAAAATGGCGATAAGTATGCAGCTATGCTTTCTGGTCGAGTTTCGAGAAAAGTGGTCAAGCAAACTGTGAGTGATTGTTTGGTTGGTTGATCTGGGAGTTATGGACTGATTTGGACAAAAGGTGATGACTACTGTGTATGGGGTGACTTATATCGGCGCTCGCGAGCAGATTGAGAGGCAGCTTAAGGATAGGAAGGATATTCCAGAGGAAGAGTGTTGGGGTGCTAGTGCTTACCTCGCCAAGAGGGTGTGTATTCTTTCCCATTCGACAGCCTTAGACTCACTTGTCTACCCAAAGGTGCTCGCTTGCATCGGTGATCTGTTCTCAGGAGCTAAAGCCATTCAAACCTGGCTGAACCTCTGCGCCCGTCTGATCTCCAAGTCTATCCCAGCCGAGCGCGTCCCAGACGCGTTGCAAGCTCCCAAAGGACGCAAGAAGAATGGTTCTTCGCTCCCCAAGAACCGTATCAGGAAAGAACAAATGTCGTCCGTCGTGTGGACGACACCCCTCGGCCTGCCCATTATACAGCCCTACCGTAAGACGAAGCGCAAGCAGGTCATGACGTCCATTCAAAGCGTGTTCATCTCTGACCCTAATGCGCCTGCTGAAGTCAACGCTGTCAAGCAGGCGTCTGCATTCCCGCCCAACTTCATTCATAGTCTCGATGCTACCCATATGATGTTGACCGCTCTTGAGTGTCGCGTAGGTTCCGTTGGCTTTGGACTTTTTTATGATTGACGAGCGTGTTTATAGACCCAGGGCCTAACATTTGCGTCTGTGCATGATTCCTATTGGACGCATGCTAGCAGCATTGACAAGATGTCTGAAATCATCCGAGACACGTTCATTGCGCTGCATTCTTCTGATGTGCTTGAGAAATTGGCCACAGAGTTCCGGACTCGATATGCATCCCACAAGATTCCTTTGACATCGCTTCGCAGCGGGAAGCTCTTGAAGAACCTCCAAGCTGCAGGCGTACGTATTGTGGCGTCGTCTGAACAGGCAAATGCGCTCCGTCTAGGCGGGTTTGACAACATTATGGATGTTTCAGACGAAGAAGCTGGATCCATCGCCCAGATTTCAAAGAAAACGGAGACTGAGACTCCGAAGCTTACGCAGACTGAGACTCCGAAGCCCAAAACAGGAAAACGCGGCCGACCCGTGAAAAACGTGGTCATGATCGAATGCGCCCAAAATGATGTGTCGGCAGTTATGGACCACGAGGAAGGTGATGATGACTGTGTTGGCGAGGACGACGTTGATTCGATTCTGGTGGATAAATTCGTTGATTTGAGCGCTATACTTCCGCCTTTGCCGAAGAAAGGTGACTTCGATGTGGAGACGATCAAGCAGTCGCAATACTTTTTCTCGTAAGTCTGTGCGTCCATGGATACATTTATCTGTTCTTGTTTTCGGTCCTGCATCTTTCATCACGCCGCAATACGTACACCTCGCATTTGCATATCTATCACATTTATTTTTCTTATCATATATGTCACATAGATTTACTTAGTAGAATACTTAATAGAGATTATTCACCTCTCATGAACAGACATGTTATAGTGCGCTCACTCAAATTAATTTCGAAATATGGATTCTACTTAATATGTGTGCTGTGCGTATCGTATCAAGGCTCATACATCAAGGTAACCATCTGCTTGCATGCAAGAACAAAAGACCGCAGTTGTGCGCTGGTTGGTTGTGTGGTTCGGTGACTTCGGTTCCAGTAGGAAATTAATGAAGCGCGCATTAGGGGCGCGTATTGGTTTCCGCATTTGGAAAGACACTTTGCAGCTTTGCATGTTGCTACATAGCTGCGATGGAGACCAGGACAATTAACATTGCTAGCTCATGGTTGCTCAACGCGCACGGCCCCGTACGGCGATCTAGAGGATATACAGGGTCGTCCCACGGGCACATTTAATTCACAGGTATTGCAGGGTGGCGAAGCGGAGTTTGAAACGCGAACATACTTGGGTGGTGGAAATTGGTTCAAGTTGGGGTTTGCTGCTCGCCATCATCAACAACCTCGACGCTTGCCATTCCGACGTCTTAAGCGTACGGCTCCTTACCTTCTTTTAAATCACACAGTCTCTTCAAGTTACACTCCTTCCGACGTTATTATGGACCAGACTTTCGACGTTTCTGACAAACTTCAAGAATCCAGTATGGCAGCCAAACAGAGGGTTAGTGAGCTTCTGGTCGCTTTGGCTTATGCTCATATATTTGTGTCCAGTTTGAATCGTTCAAGATGGGTGGTGGCGCTCCAGCCAATAGTTTAAACAATTACATTCCAAAGCATTCACATGGACGATCTCGCTCTCGCAACAGTTCAACTTCTTCTCTCGCAACATTATCTATTTCTGCTTCTGCACCTTCATTCCCCTCTCCAGTTGAATTTTCTTTCAATAATGCACCTTCAACCGTACTTCCTCCAAAGCGCCCCAATTCCCATCACAGGCGTCGTTCTTCTGTATCAACTCGCCGCGAGTCGGCAGAGCTTATGGGCGTGTCCCTTCCTGACCTTCCAGCAGCTAATTCAGATGATAACGTCAATCTTGGCGACAGGGATTCTATTCGTCGCAGGGCACTCTGGGCTCTTGAGGGAAAGCCTGACCTTGCTTTCTCCAAGGTCGAAATTCCTGATATCACGTCACCCAATCTGTCAAAGCCTTTTGACTTCCGTGAGTTTTACCTCGTTTGATCCCCACAGTCTATATTTACAAATGGCATGTAGCAACCAAGCCGTCTTTCCCTCCTGGTACTGGTATCATTGGGCATAGTATCAGTAGCCTCATGAACAAGCGCGATTCATTCGGCAAATTGTTTACTTCTACTTCTAACTCCAAAGATCAGCTTCAGACACTAGTTGAGGAGGAAGAAGAAGAGGAAGAGGAATCCCAGGAAGAACGTCCCGCTCAAGTTGCCGAGGTTGTTCAGGAATCTACGGAAGCTCCCGCTGTCCCACTCGTTACTCCAGCCTCTACAATGACAAAATCTGTTTCACGTCACCGTCCTGCCAGCCTTAATCTCAGGCCCCTCTCTCTCGTTTCTGGAAATGCTGTCAGTTGCACACCCGGAAATCTACCCACGCCCACTCTTACGCCGCATCATCTGCCCAATGGTCTGAGATCTCTCGCCTTGACATCCGGCTCTGACACCTCGTTCACGAACGTCAAACTCACGAAGGGAGGCACGGATTGCCACTCCACCACTGTCACGCCATCTTCTTCCGGTTCCTTCAGTCTCGCTTCACATCGTTCTTTTTCATCCGAAAGCTCTGATATCAGCAGGAAACGCAGCAGCATTTCATACAAACGCTCCGTTACTTCCATTCCTCGTGACATGGGTGTTTTGCCCACACCTGATTCAACTCCTACCGACCGTCGGTTTTCAGAGTTAAACGATGTCGAATTCGTCGCAGAACAGTCCCTTGCCACAGCCGAGCAACATTTTTTATTTAGATCGCACAATGTGCTCCTGGCTCGCATAATGGATCTTGAGCGCACACTACGTTCGCGATCAATGTCCCGATCGCGTCCTCTTTCCATGGCTTCAGAGGCTTCGGCAGCATCATCCGAGCCAAGCGATGAGATGCTGCAGCTGATTTCAGATCTTAAGGCTGAGCGTGACGAGCTGAAGAGAGACGTAGATGGATGGCGCATGCGCGTAGCTAATGCAGATAAACAAGCCGGCGTCCTAGCAAGGCGAGTTGAGGCTGAGAGAAGAGAAGCCTGGGTGGCTCGCTCGCGCCTTGGTCTACTGGAAGTCGAGAAGCGTAGCCTGGACAAGACCCTCGGTAATTTGAATGCCGAACTCCAGCAATCAATAAACCAGAGCGAGCAGTTTAAGAAGGAATGTGATGGTATGAGGGAGGAACTGGACAGGTTGCGTGCTCGTCTCCGAGATGCTGACAATGCAGTAAATGAAGTCATCCGCCTTCGCGCCGCACTCGAACAAGAGAGGACCAGGCGCGCCGAGCTAGAGAAAGTTCTCGACGACGCCGGATTGCTGAATACTCCCACCATTCCACTTTCTGTTGGTGGGCAGGACGAAAATTCAGTACCTAGTCGGTCTTATGACATCCGTCCTCGTGGACTTGGCTTCCAGTCCATCGACTCTGACGGTTCTTCGACTGATGTCGAGTCTGTCGATCACAGCTTTACCAAGGCTGAATTGACCCTCGATGCTGTCACAGAGGAAGATGAGGATGGGTACCAGGACAGCTGCGACTTTTCTGACGAGGAGGATGAGTTGGCCGGTTACGAAGATGCAGAAGACTCTGACATCAGTTTTCAGAGTCCAGATGGCTCATCCATCGGCTCCGCGGACGAACTCGACCTCAAGCCAGTCTCGGTCCTGAACGAGGCTACAAACCGACTCAACTCATTGTCCAAACCAGCTCCGTCGAGGTCTTTGCATTCTCGACACAATTCACTATCCAAGACGTGGACATTCCCCAGGGGCCAGCCTCTCACAGTCAAGCGTGATGTTGATGAGGTCGACCGATTTTTTGGATGCCTCGATGACGTTGAAAACTCCCCTCCACTTGGTTCTGAGGAGATGGGCAAAGCGATGTTCACATCGACATTCGGTCTTTCCTACGATGATGACGATGAGTTGCCACCTTTTGTCATCCCTTCAGACGTTGGCACTGTCGTCGATTCGACGTCGAGGAGCCTTGATATTGTGCTGGAGGAAGACGAAGATGATGAAGGCGACGCTGATGACGAGAATGATGGCGAACTCCATGGCGAGGAAGTTGAGGGCGGGATCCGCTTCACATTCAACCCTCCGCCAACTGTCTGCAGTCCTCCTCCTGTTATCTGCATCACGCCTCCAACTGATTCTGAATCGGTATCTGCTGCGAGAAAACCTGTGCTTATCTATGAACCTTTTGATGATGAGGAAGATGATGCTTTCCCCTTCACTTTCCCCCAGCGCAGGGTACAGGAGCCGATCACTCCACCGTCCTCTTCACCACCGACTTCGGAGAGCAGCAGCCGTCCATCAAGCCGAACAAGTAACTCTCCATCGTCAATTCCTCGTGCAACTTCACTGCGCTCATTCATGCCACTCGCACCGCCCTCTTCAGCTACACCACCCAGAAGCGCGAGTGATCGATTTAATGCACAGGCAGACTGTCCGACGACATCATTTGTTACCCCTCCGTCACGGCGCGGCGGGACCACCTCATCCTTCATTCCTCAACCAGTCTCGCCATCGCCATCGAAGATTTTCAGCCCTTCAAAATCTCGCGTTCCTGTTCCGCTGATGCGTTACAAGGGTGCTACAAATGGTTCGGCATTTACGCCTCACCTCAGATCATCCATGAGTGGGTTCTAACTTTTTCTCTTTGGTTTTCACAGTCAACGGTGCAACTCTCAGATATTACGGCACCTCTGAGAAGATAGCAGAAGCGAGATCAGATTCCTCCGACACTTGTGAATACCTTGATCAACACGCCTCGACTTCATCTTTATCGTCAATTATGCATTCACCGCTTGCGGCACGATTTTCATTCCAGACATTGTCAAATTTTATTCCCCTCTCGTGGACGCCGGGTGCGGCTGCGATTGTGTCGCGCACTGTACCTGGGACCTCAGTTGGCTCGGCTGGTGATGTTGCAGAGGCAGCATCATCATTTTCTAGTGCCTGTCCTAGTGTACAACGCTCGATTGAGAGGAGATTTGTTTCCAGGGATCAGCAATTGGAGAAGCTGAGGAATCGACTGGGTAATAATCATATTAACGGCATAGAACGCTGTCTTGCGGTTGCTCCTTGCGGTGCTGGCAAGGGTGCCAATATTTTCTTGTGAACAACCCTGCTAGTATGTTGCCCGATATATGCTTGTCCTAGCCCATGTCTTTTTCTTTTCTATGTCCCCCCTACTCCAACCCCTACATCTCCGATTGACGTGTCACATACTCTCACATCCCCCTCATTTTTCTTTGTCGTGTTATGACTGCCCGGAGGGGCAGGTCATGTTATCCTGTGCCAATATTGTTGTCTTTGTATTATACTATTACGTACCTTCTAAGAACATTTGAGGACTGTCCTCATTCATGCTCATATTTTTTATGCATTTCTTGGGTCTCATTGAGCGATCGAACGATTGTGAGACTGAGTTACAGTTGAAAGTCGGTAGGTCCCGGCTGGTAGGCGTGGGAACAATGCGAGAACAATTCGGTCAATCCAGAAACCAGCTTGAAGCCTCAGCAACTTCAACGTTAACCACCATGGTAGCATCCCGGGGAGCACGCACTTTCATGCGCAATTGGTTTGCCATCGAGGTACATTTCCCATAGTCTGTGCTTGCGTGAGCTGACCGGTTTACTTTGCTCAGGCAATTCCTATGTGAGCTCGTATCTCCGCGTTGCTAAAGTTGAGTTTTATTGACGACCGAACAGCTACGCCGTTATTGGTTTGGCCGTCGGTGGTGCAGGCTGGTATTTAACCCGCCTCGCTCGTGGTCCTACGGGTACATCACACCTTTCTGACTCTATTCGTATCTGCTAACGAACGAGTGAACAGTTGTTTGGACGAAGAGTAACCCAACTCCCTGGAACGACGTCAAACAAGATGAAAACACCAAAATTTTGGATGTCAACTCGAGGTTTGCAAAGAGGTGTGTCGTATGCGTCATGCGCGGGCTGAGCTAACCCATTGGTACTGCTAGCTGGTCGAGGGAAAAACTATAACTTTAGCTCATGCTGGAGGAGTGCTATACCTTTCTTTCGGTCGTGCTCGTTGTCATATTACAGTTTCAATTATATTCCTGGATATGTTTTCCTCTATTCATGACAGTTTCATGTGACCATGTCATATACTTCGGGCCGGATAGCTATAGCTGCTTTTAGTTCTTGGGACCGGATAGTGTTTAAAGACCACGTTGAACGAATTGCGATTATCCCACTGACGACCTGCACTAATCTATCAAGTGGTATGGTGGTCCACTTCGACGATCCTGATCCTCTTTATCCTCTTCCTCCTCTTCATGAGATACCGGATGATGATGCTGACAAGCCAAATGACACGTACAAGCTGGTAACTCACATGCTCGACATTACGGCCCTGCGCTGACTCTCGATCATCAGACTACGGCGTCGAATGGCTTCCCTGCGGTCATCTTTGGTACTGCTACGTTTTCCCGCATCTATAATGACGCCGATCATATCTCCGGAGTAACACCATTACGGGCTGCCAGACTGGCTCTACGGTAGGTGGCTTGCTAGACGGCATGGCATATATTTCTGAGAAGCTGACAGCTATGGTATGAATGTATTCGATACTGCTCCATTTTATGGGGATGCCGAGATCATCCTCGGGAACGCTCTTCGTGCTTTGGGGCGTGAATTCCCTCGTGATTCGTATACGTTGGTACGTGTCCTCATGCAATGGTGACAGGAGGGTTAACAGCAATGCATATAGGTCACTAAAGTCGGCCGCTATCCTACCGAATTCGATTATGCCCCTGAAGCTATCGAAAGCAGTATCGCGCGGAGTCTTCGGCGCTTGCATACCAACTACTTTGACATCGTATACTTGCATGATGTTGAATTCATTGCGGACGAAAAACTTGCGAGAAGAGGAGGGAACCATGTTGCTGCTCTGGGAGAAGAGAGGGAACAATACGGCTTAAGTGAAAGTCAGGATGGTGAGGCTTATACGGAAAAGGATCACGAAGTTTTGTCCGCTGTGAAGAAGCTTTTTGAGTTGCGAGATGAAAAAGGTGTTATCAAGCGAGTCGGGATCAGCGGTGAGTACAGCTTTAGATCTGGCACTATCAGATACTAACAAGCGCGTGTCAGGCTTCCCACTTCCAACCCTCCTGCGCATCGCAATTCTCATCCAGAAGCGCCTCGGGAAACCGGTGGACCTCGTGATGTCCTACTGCCACCTTACCCTGCAGAATAGCACGCTCGAACAATTCAAATCCGCATTTGAGACGCGCGCAGGAGTGAAGCAAGTTATCGCTGCTTCGCCGATAGCCATGGCTCTCTTGCGGGCTTCACGTTCTCTGGACTGGCACCCGGCGCCACTCGAGATTAGGGAGGCTGCGCAGAGGGCTGCACAGCTCAGCCAGGAGTGGGATGCATCTGGGACTGGTCTCCCTGACTTGGCGCTGCAGTATACGTTTGCGCGGGCGAGGGAGATTGGGGTACCTGTCGCGGTGGGGCTTAGCACACTCGAGGAGGTCCATGCGAGTGTAAAGGCTTGGCATGAAGTGGATGCTGAGGGGTTGACGACAAAGGAAGAGTGGGTTGCTCGTGTTAAGGCCGTGCAGGACTTGTTCAGGGATGTGCAAATGCTGGACTACTCTTGGGCGACACCTTAATTTAAGTTGGCAAAGACGAGTATCATGTACAGTTAGGTTTGCGAGGACAGTGGTTGATAAAGCAAATGATATTTGAACTAATACAACTACAGTTACTGGTGTAATTCAAACATGACCGCGCAAATCACCGTGTCTTGATAATTCCTGCGTTGATGAGTTTCATAATCTTCTGACGTACAACAGGGTTTTTCATGTGATCTTGTAACGCGCCAGGGTTACCTTGCGCTTGCTGCAGAATTTGCTGCATCACGGGGTCACCCATGATTTGCTGCAAATAAGTTTTCGGTTAACACCACGACGATAGAGCAAGTTCGAATAACACTCACAGCAACTTCGGGGTCCTTCATGGCTCGCTCGAGGGTCTGTTCCTCCGTCTCGTCGGAACGTTGAGTAAACAATGCTTGCTGAATCTTATTCTCCTGAATTTGAATCTCTTGCGCGTGTGCATTGGCGGTGTCGGCTGATGAAGCGGCTTGTAAAGCTTCAAGAGCCTTACTATACTCGCGCATTGTTTGCAGGATCGTGGCTTTCCGGATGTATGCCTTGACTAGAGCAACGTTCAAAGATGGCCTACGGACAATTGAACCCAATCAGAACTCACCGAATGTGGGATCGACCTCGATTGCTTTGTCGGCATCTTTCAGCGCTTCAGCCAATGCCATGAGTTTCATGTACGCTGCTGCCCTGTTGTTGTATCCTCTTGCATCGGAGGGATCACGCTTGATACTCTCTTCGTATAATTTCACGGCCTTTGCGAAGTCACCGCCCTTGAATGCAACATTACCTTCCTCGCGCGCGGTAGCAGACTTAGCGGGGTCGATGTATGCCTGCCGCTCGGCCTCGGCAATGGCTTTCTCGGTGGCTTGAAGCTTCGCGAGGATGGCAGCGTCACGGTGTTCAGAGAGTGACTTTTGGTAGTACTTCTTCGCGGACACTAGGTCATTCTTTGCAGTGTAAGCGGTCCCGATACGGCCAAACATTTTGGCAATAATCTTGTAGTCTGCACGGAGCTGTGTCTTGCGTCAGAAAGTGTCTGGTGCATAAAAGAAAGCAACCCACTCCTCGGCCTTCCTCAACAGCCAATTCGCACGTTGTGATACATTGGTCGTACTCTTTCGCCTCGAGATATGCAGCACCGAGATTTCCGAGGAACGTGATGTCCTTTGGCCACAGATCCCAAGCCTTCTTGAAGTATTCTGCAGCTTCAGAAAAGCGTTGC
Source organism: Suillus hirtellus (assembly GCA_016695485.1). Lineage (NCBI taxonomy): Eukaryota > Fungi > Basidiomycota > Agaricomycetes > Boletales > Suillaceae > Suillus > Suillus hirtellus. The sequence continues at coordinate 362,219 of MU172310.1, read as the reverse complement.
GCCTTGTAGTGCGCTGTGCCCTCAGCCTTTGCGGCGAGTGCGTCTGCCTTGGCTTTGGCCTCCTCAGCGTCTCCATCTGCCATTTCAACATCTTCGGGCTCCTGGACTGGTGCTGGTGGTGCTGGTGCTGGTGCTGGCGTTGGCGGAGTCCTCGATGTGGATGCAGGTGGGGTCCGAGGTGTTCGAGCCTTTGGGGGAGGCCCATACTTGAAATTGGGTGGGAGCCCGTCATTTTCATCGTCGCGCGAAAAACCTTGCATATCGATGCCCATGGCGACACCAAGAACGTCGATCATGCGGGAATCTGACTGGAGAGCTCTAGAGAATGGTTGAGTGCTGTCAAGAAACAGTGGTTTTTGACTTAAACGTACGAATCAGCGAGTGCGGGGTTTTGTTGGAAGAGTTTGAGCTGTGGAGGTTGTTGTTTAGTTACATGGAGCGGGATGTTAGGGGATGATCTACCTTTTGCACGAACGCCGGGTCAGCCATATGCTTTTGTGTTCTGGGATTAGTTGCCAGCTTTCCAATGAGGCTTGGGTCTGAAAAGTATTTTCCGAGGCCTAAAGACTCAGTTACATCCCTACCTGGATTCAGTAGCGCGGAGTCAGTGACCATTCTCATCTGGTTGGGCGAGGGTAGCCTACCCTTTGCGTCTTTCACTTCCTGTAAACCCTTGCGTAAGGCAGGGCTATCCTCCAACTTAAGACCAGCTTCATATGCCTCGACAGCCTCATCATATCGTCTTGCACCGTGTAATGCAGCCCCTTTTCTCGCGTAGCCTTTGGACCACGACTGATTGAGCTTGACACACTTAATCGCCGCATAAGTATCAACATGCCAGACCCGAATCTGATAATGCACACCTGTTCTGCGTCCTCTAGCGCTCCGGCCCACTGCTTCTTGCCAGCTTTCGCAGCACTCCGATTTGAAAAGAGGACATGGTTCGAAGGGTCGATGGCGATTGCAGCTGTGAATAGCTCGATCGCTTTGTCGTAGTCCTTGGCAGAAAAGGCCTTGTTGCCCTGGTCTTTCAGCGCATTCACCTGTAAAGTGTGTCTTTGCGTTAGATTATCTGGTTAGGCAATGAACTAGACGGTATGTTATACACACATCTGACATGCTCGTCGAGATTGAGGGTGTTTGTGGTAAAGATGGATCCTTTCAGACTTTGTAGTCTTTCACCTTACTCCCCCTCTGAGTCCTGGTACTTTTATATGTACGATCCCTATTCTAGACCACAATCGAGGAACTTTCTAGAATTTTCGAGGAATAACAGTCCAAGATTGGTCACCCAAAAACGTTATCTTAATCTTATCAAATAATTAACGCTGGTCACTAGTCATTATATACTCGACCTCCAACCGTACATTTAAACAAAGTTATTTGAACATTCAAGGATTGCTTGAAATAAACTTGAGATGCTGCAGTTGCTGCACCATCAGCTCCCTAGTATTGGCTCACGTCCAACAATATTCCGCTTCATTGCGCTTGCAGACACAAGGGGCGGGGGCGGGAAAAGAGATCAGAACAATAATACAACGCTTCTTTACTGCACAGCCGACTTCTCCAGTAAGACAAGTTCACCCTTAAGCCTTTTCAGTTCCGTGACCGCAGCATCTACGACATCCTTTGGCTCCTTATTCTCCTTCAGCCCACGGACAACTTGTCCATGCTCCAAAATCTTTGCTTCCAAAGCAATGACTTCAGGCGATTTCGGCCCACTGACCACCACACCATTCGGCGCAGCGTTAGCTTTCTTTGCTTTGCGTTTGGACGTAGGTGCCTCCTCCTCCTTAGCCGACTCGTCGCCGCCAAAGCGCACCTTCCACACCTGTTCCATTTTCTCGTCAATGTTCTTGAACAGGTGATCAGGCTGGCCGATCTGGTGGCCCCCAAGGATATCCGTGGAGAGCACTTCAGGAACTACGCGCGCCGGCGCATTCAACTGCAGCAGCAGCGCATCCGAAGTGGCGGGCATGAAAGGATATATGAGGGCTGAAAGAACGTAAATCAGGTTGACGGCACGCGATACGACTTGCGCGCATCGCTGTGGGTTTTCTGTCATTAAGGCCTTGTTCAGGCCCGAGGCTTGCAGGTAACCATTACCCCGGCTTGAGATGAGCATGACAGTTTGAAGACCGAGTCGTATTTTTACGCTCTCCATCGCATCAATATAATCTTTGAGTAAGGTGTTGACATCAGTGATAAACTCGGCATCCAGGGGGTCATTGGGGGACAATGGGCCGGGAGCATCGCCGCTTTCTGGAAGGACGCTGTCGTATTGGGCGGAGAGGAACTTGAGGGCACGATTGACGAAGTTGCCAAAGCTGTCAAACGAGTAATCAGTGTCGGTTCAACATGTTCATTTTGACAATTACTTTTTGAGAAGGATATTATTGTTGGCGGCAATCTATGAAAAACCAGAGGTCAAGGATTAAGCGATATGACGCAGACCAACTTACACAATCCGCCCACGAGAACATGGCATCAGCGGTTTCCGGACGAGTGGAGAGCAGATAATACCGCCATACAGAAGCGGGAATTCCAGTCTCCCTAGCAGCGGGCCCAAACACACCGCGATTCTTGCTCTTGGAGAACTTTCCACCCTCATAATTAAGGTATTCTATATGCCAACTGGTCAGAAATGAGACTCGGTCTAAAATTTGATACTCACCAGTAGTTGAGAGATGATGTAGTGTCGTCCAATTTCTGCCATCCGCGAGCAGCATGGCGGGGAAGTATATAGTGTGGAAATAAACATTATCTTTGCCCATGAATTGGTACAGTCGAACATTATCCGGGTTGAGCCACCATTGTTTCCATTCCGGGGTATATTCTCCGGTGATACTGACGTAGCCAATGACTGCGTCGAACTACAGGGAAAGTGTTATGACACGGTGTAGCACCAAAGTATTGCCAACTGACCCAAACATCTGTCGTCGCCCATCAATATACTGGAGAGATTTAGGGGAACTAGCCACTCACACAACACTTTCCCACCCATCTCCTTGTCATCTTCTCGACCAAGAGGTGGAATAGGAACGCCCCAGGCAAGATCTCGCGTCACCGGAGTAGGTTTAAGTCCGCTTTTCATGCGCGCATCTACGATCTCGCCATCGGCATTGATTGTGGCATTGGGTGACCATTTCCCTTTCTTCCATGACTTCTTGATCCAGTCTTCTAACGCTGGTTGAGCAGCATCTAGTTTGAAATACATATGTGAAGATGAATGTGCAACGACATTGTGAGTTTTATCAATCAGGCATCGAGGCTCGATTAGGTCAATAGCATCTAGCGTGCGACTGCATCCATCACATTGATCGCCACGAGCATCCTGCGACAGATAGTGAGAATATGCATTATTATTAGCTGTTTGACGTACGATAAAGTTGCAATGAGGACAGATACCCTCTACGTAGCGATCAGCCAAAAACCTGAGGCGAATGTTGGGACTGTTTTATTGACTTTTAACAACACTCACTTTTTGCAGCCTTCACAATATGTCTGATCTTTAATCTGCCTTTCTAAATATCCGTGTTGGCCGAGGTTGAGGTAAATCGATTGACATATCCTGTGTTTCGGTGTTAATGAATGGTAACGGAATTGTATTTTTGCACTGACTCGGTATGTTTGGCGGTTGACGTGCGCCCAAAGAGATCGAAGCTAAGGAAGTTCAGTAGGGAAAAGCTGTGTTTGCGGAGGATACGCACCCGATATCAAACCACTCATACGTCTCTTTATGTAAGGCGTGGTACTTATCGCACAACTCTCTGGGAGTTATACCCTCCTTAAGAGCCGCAGTCTCTGTGGCAGTTCCGTACTCATCAGTTCCACAAATATAGAGAGTACGTCGATTCCGCGTCCCTGTAAAAACGTTGAGAGGATACAGGATTGTGCGGGACTATCACTGACGGTTATACCTATCAAGCGAGGATGTTCTGAGTACGCATCACAAGACAACCAGCAAGTGACTCACCGGCTGAAGACATCTGCGCTCAGGGTGCTTCCTATAATATTTCCTAATGATGATCATCGTCGTCAGACTTATGATATGATAGTACGTCGGACAACGCACCAAGATGAGGCACATTATTGCAGTAAGGCAAAGCGGACGTGATAAGGATGTTTGTTTCCCCATCCTTTGGTAGTCTGCGCCAACGACAATATAGATGATAAATTGGAAGCTATGATCTGATAAACTTACACGGCGCCCTGCCCAGGATCAGGAATAGATCGTAGGACATCGTCCGTCACTCTGATTTTCTGAGTCATGACTCCAAGTCGTTTTGGTGCGTGTCAAAGCAAGGTGAGTTGAAATCGCTTAGATCTTGGACCCATTATAATACCGAGTGCAGGACCCCGGATTTCCCTCGAACCGGTGTCAATGCTGCTTCCGACTCGAGTCATCTCTTTTTCACTCTATCTCATATGGATGTTTGGTTACACTTCAACTTACCGCGAAGCCGCACGGGTCCACCGACTCATCGATAGCTGGTAGATGACCATCTTAATGAGCACTCTGGTGCTTCTCTCCATGTCAATTCAACACCTACAATTTCTTCCTTTCCAACTTGAGGTTCTGCAGCGAAGTCATCGTCTATTAATACTGCGTTACTTGCAACTCCGTGTCGGTGCGACTGGGAGGTAGAATTGATCGCCCAATGCAGGGGGCTAAATGTCGTGTAGTTGTATCATACGCTATAGGAACCATTACTCCGTGTTCGTTCGCTGTTATGTCTCACCACGAATCCGATCTTGTTCTACACCGCAGTACAGCTTTCACGATCAACCAAATCACCTCGATTTCAGAACGCAAACAATGGTAACCATCGATACCACGAACGTCAGAAAGAATCGGGCGCTTTTGAGTTCTGATCATAGGGAGAGCAAACGCGAGCAAAACGACCATTCTTCAGAAGGTCTGCAACACCACGGATGAACCAGAAATTCATGATACTAAAGGAAAGAAGGTGCGGATGATGACCTATGCCATGCGCGCGTCTATAGCTAATCAATTGATGCTGCCGCTATAGAATCCTCGATCAAGGTGTATACACCATTTACCCTGGGGCATACATGCGCTGACGGACGCTCAGCGTGGAAATCACAAATGAGACGGTGTTCATGAGCAATCCTGATTTCGTTTTTCACGACCCGTGCACTTTTGAAGCGGGCTTTGAAACGATCCATCTTGACAGTTTAAGTTTATCGCGGGTTTCGTCCTGCGCGCTGAAAAAAAAATTGACTGGCGAAATAAACTGTCATTGAGTTGGGTGAGAGTTAAGGATGTGTGTGTGGTACATTGCAAGGGATGGTAGGCTTGACTGGCTCTCAATGATCACCATCCTGACATGTGCACTTTCAGTATTGCTGCACTGCACTGCGATAAAAAAACATTATACTACGACTTTGGATGTCTTTGTTTTGCACAACTTTGGGTTGGCTTGGGCTCACGGCGTATGCTTGGAATTTGCTTGAACTCCTTTAAAGCTAGGTCCAAGCCAGGGCTTTCAGGCCAAGCCGGGCCTGACCATGATGCTGATCACTGATTGCAATACGATGTGAATCAATGTTGCAACAACTACTCGGAGTCACACTGCACCAGAGGCTATGGTCGTAAGTGAAATAGATTTAATCTGCTTGTCTATAATACGCTGGACTTCCTATCTCTGCGTCCCATTATGATGACAGCTTCTTCCAAACCCACAGAAGAGGATTGGCGTCCGTGCAGCCTTCTTGCATCTAACGCACTTTCGGGTCACCAGAGCTTTGACTCGATAATATCTGATGCAAAGTCCACTGCTGATACTGCAGCCGATTTCTACTACCACGGTCTGACGAGTCGCAGATATGCCCTTGTCGGAGTGGCATGTTCAATTATCTTTAGCTGCTCATTCATCATTGCAAGTGTTGTCACTTTCGTCAAACATGGCACCCTAGGAGTAACCAGGCTGGACCGTGTTGGAAATGTTCCTCACTTACAAGGGATATTGACACTGATCGTCACTTTATGTACCGAGTCCATAGGCTTCGTACACAGCGTCTCATTGCGCTCTGCGCTATCCTCAGAGTCTCGGCTTCGTTTCAACACCAACCTGCGCCTTCTCACCGCAGCTCGTGGATGGTATAACCCCAACGGCGCGCTGCTTAACGGCATCTCGGCTGTCCTTCTCATTATAATCTACAGTTCAGCCTCAGTCGTCATGTGTCTGGACCTAAATAACTCGGAGACATTCCAAACGGTTGATATGGGTTTTGCCATCGCAGGGGTACCTCTTTTCGTTTTAGGCGTCGCACTCTTTCTCCAGGTGATGATCGCATTATCAGGGATGTGGACTGTCAAAATCTTGACGTGGAGCTCCTCACCCTTCGACTTGACCGCCGCACTAGTCCACCACGCACAATTGACTCCCACTACTTTCCTGTGCATGCGTTGTGTGTCTGAAATAGATACGTATGGAGGCCCAGCGAAGCCATCAGAGACACAGCCCTCTGCGTGGCATGCTCACTCTAGCGTTCGGAAAGTTGTCATTTTTCTTTGGGTCATCGTTGCAGCGTGCGCTGGATGGGCCGTACTCGTCATGTATGTCTGGCACCACTTCCCTCTCAGCTCTCAATTCACCCCCTATCCGTTGACACGACAAACGTGGCCGCTTTTCCCGAGCGCGCAGTCCAATGCCATCGTGTATTCGTTGTCAGGTTTCGATCTCGAGGTGGGGATTCTGTTCTATGTCCACACTATATTTCTCCAGGGACCATTGACGCTTGTGCTACATTTCTCGGAGCTCATCGCGAATGTCATCAGAGATGAAAGACAGTGGAGATGCGCTACCAGAACGAAAGGACTTAAAGTGACGACGAACCTGCTGGTGTCGACTCTTAACCATCCGATCTGTCTCATACTTTTCATCGCGAAGCCTTTCCTGCGTGAGTCATTCACGCATAGTATTTTTTTGCCAGTGTTATCGAACGATATCCTCGACCATCACAGACTACTGGATGTTTGGGCTTTCATTCGGCTCGTATATCTTTGCCGATAACGAGACCATAGACTTCATTCCGATAGTCGTGTTGACAGTCTGATACCTGCACGAATATGCACATCCATTCTGCAAACGGATACCACGCCATAAATAGTGTCTTCTCATGATTCTGATTCATCATGCTTGTGCTATTTGACGAGGGACTTTGTATCACGCTAGTATGATGTGCGTGATGCCCGTAACCTATGCTTTGTCGAAGATGCTGACCTGAACACCTTGCAGCATGTCAACGTAGGCTTCGATTGTTTTGCATGATTCTGCTTTAACCTGCTACATCAATTCATAGCTGATGGAGACGCCAGTCTCTATGAATAAAATAAGTACGGCGGACTCCCTCGAAACATGAGAAGGACCTACAGGCACATATAGTTCGTATTGGTCGACCCATATCTTCACTACATCGTGTGCATCAGCACTATATTTCCCATCCGACAGCACTTCGACATAGGGCAGGGACGTCGTTATCGACTCATTCTCCACTACTATCGTGGATGGCTCTTTCACCACTCGTCCTTGGCCCTGCCGGCGCTGAACAGCCAAGGGGCTGAAGTCCATCATACATAAACGATACTCCGTGGCAGCCGAGCCGTCATCTGCTCTTGCACCAACTACAGGGGCAGCCCGAAAAACTCGATTTCCGCTGATGCCAAAGCGGGATTCTGGATTAAACGCACGGGTGTTTGGAGGGCCCCACAGTTCCCAAGGTATCTCCTCCAATGTCTCCCTAAATGGATCAAGATCAAAGAAAACGTTGGTGGAAACGGCGAAGGCTACACTGTGCAGGTTCATGACAAAGAACAGTATTCGATGTTCAGGATCTGAGGTCCATAGTGTTTGATGTGCTTCCATCTGCAGTTGTGGGCCATGAGCAATATCGTCTGTAGGACCAACATAGTCGATGTACATCAGCTCTGATATGGGCATCAAGAAGTTCGCCAGGAATGTCGGTTTTTTGGATACATCCTCAATCGAAAACAGATTAATATTCAGGTTGCTTATGGTCAGGAATCTATCATTTCCGAGGAAACAAAAGTCTTCGTCTGACTCCTCGCTTGATGTGTAACTGATGATACTCTAGATGCGAGTCAATTGTTAAAGTCTATTATCAACTATGTCTTTTTCAGCAAGGCTCACGTTGGATGTTGTTGAGTGCTGCCAGTCCCAGATCTGCAACCACCACATGCCACAAAAGCCACATTGGATAGCAATATGCCTCCCGTGCCCCTGGAGCTTAAAAGTACTGTCTTGAATATCATCCACTTCAGATAGAAACAACGTCTGTCCAGCAGCTTGGGGGTGGACACCGTCTCCGTCCAGGGCCACAGGTTCGTGTCATATTGATGCATTAAACAGTACAACTGTAGCGCACCAGTGATGCATCATTGGTGCAATTGTACCACCCTTTGCTTTTCTCACACTGATGCATCAGCCTCCTGCAGGCTGATGCGTCCTCTCTTTGCTGATGCATCTTGTCTGTTTTCTGATGCATCAGTCCTCTATTTACTGATGCATTCCATCCGTTTTTTGATGCATCAGTCCACCGTTGCTGAAGCATCTCTTCCATTTGCTGGTCCTCTGTTTACACCTGGTCTCACTTTGGTATGCCCTCCCGCCATCTTGTGCCTCCCTTGTTTGCTGCTGCTCCGTTTACACCCGACACTACTTTCCTGCGCCCTCCCGCCGTCCTGTTTCCTCCTGCTGTTTTGCATGTGCCCTCCTGCCATCTTGTGCCCTCCCGCCATCTTGTGCCCTCCTGCCATCTTGTGCCCTCCCACCATCTTGTGTCCTCCTCCCACCATCTTTGCCTTCCTGCCATCTTGTGCCCTCCTGCCATCTTGTGCCCTCCCACCATCTTGTGCCCTCCCACCATCTTGTGCCCTCCTCCCGCCATCTTGTGGCCTCCCACCATCTTGTGCCCTCCCACCATCTTGTATCCTCCTCCCGCCATCTTGTGCCCTCCCGCCATCTTGTGCCTTCCCGCCATCTTGTGCCCTCCTATGTTTGCTGCTGCTTCATCTGCACCTGACCCTACTTTCTTGCACCCTCCTGCCGTCCTGTTTCCTCCCATCGTCTTGTGCCTCCTGCCATTTTGTGTGTGCTATCACACCTGCCTAGTGATTGTCTTCATTCTAACTATCACTACATGTGTATTGTGTTTATCTACCAATATGAAAACAAAAGTTTACTATGTATCCAAGTCCATGTCTTGCTGAGCAATGAGTGAGCTGTGGTCAAACGTGTTCACGAGTGCCAAGGTGTCGGTCCAGCTGGTCTTGAAGGACTCAGCAAGCATTCGATGTAAGGAAGCTTGATGTTTGGCATATGCCATACGGCCCTTGCATTCTTCTTCACCTGCATCCTCTAACATGTTTTCCAGGCCCCTTTCATCCCAGCATTGCATGTCCCATGCCAAAAATTGCAGAATCCTTCGCATCTCCTCCTTCAACAATTCCACCTCTTCCGCCCAGTGCATTGCCTGTGCCCTGGCTTTGCACCATTCTATTCGCATGTCTGATTGTCTGTGAGTCTGACTGGGAAGCCATAAAATAAAGAGCTGCCTACCTTCCAAGGCATTGTCCTTGTCCATCTCACTGGCAGCCGCTTCTGCATATTCCAAATCCACGATAGCTTTCTCATTCCCTCTGTTTCTCCCCATAATAAGTCCGTCATCAAGTGGATGTCACCTCAGTCTAGTGGTCGCAGTGATGAGTGCCACCCAGTCTGATTCACTCGCGGTGAAAGAACCACAAGGGCTCTATGTGCATGCTCATAAGTGCTGGCAGCAGCCTCAATCCTTGCCTCAACAGCTTTCAATGTATTCCATGCCCTTGTGTTTGCTCCTTGTCCGCAGAGGTTGCAGTCTTTGTACTTGAGGACTGCAGTCTGAGCATGTAAGTTTGAACAGAGAGAGCGAAGTCCATCATGAGCCTGTGCATATCGCAGCTTCCATTCGATGGCTTGGAGATGACTGTCGCAAGGTGAAGTCCTGCTGATCTGGGATGGCAGCCAGAGCTTGACTGCTTCTGGTGCAGCAGTCATGGTGCCAGATACTGAACAATTGCTCATATGTAGCCCAGTGAGTGATGGCAGGTATAGTTCCTGTATCTTCACCCAGGCATCAATCTGGTGTTGGAGAGTGTTGCTTTGCTGAAGTATCTTCCCTTCTTGATTGTCTGTTGCATGGACTCTGAGGCCAGCTCTGTTTGCCTTCATTCGCTGTCTTTTAAAGTAAGAACAGTATCATAAAAGCAACAGTTGCCAACTCACTGTTGTTCCTCAAGTTCTAAGCCAGTGCTAATTAATACACTAGGGGTGCAGTCCTCGTGTAGGGCGAGGCAAGTTCCTGTTCGAAGGTCGCTCTCATCCTCCTTAGCTAGTTCTAGTCGTACTGAAGCCATGGTGACAGCTGCAATGCGTCAAGGTCGAAATAAGCACATAAAAAATTATCATCATTGTCTCATACTTACTTTCTGCTTTTCATTCAAAAGGATTAGGTTATGTAGGGTCGTACTCCCAAGCCTCAACTTGTTCTCTCCATTGTTTGAGGGTGGCACCATATTCGCCTCGCAAACCATCATTGAGGTCCTCGAATGCTTCATGATGGTTCTCGCGCTCTGGCAATGCATTCTTTATTTTATAAAGCATAGCATGACCTGACAAAATCTTAGTTACCATGTTTTTATCACAAAAATCAACGCACCTAGTCCAACAACCTTTTTCCAATTTGAGTCTCCGAAGTAGTCGTCAAGGGTGTCTCGCCATGTGCCAGGCCCCATTTCTTTTGTGCTTGAAGCGATGGTGTAGAGACTCATGCGTCTCATGGTCTGATATGGCGCTTTACACTAGGAAGTATATAGCATGAACTTGTAGCATCACTCTGTGTGCTACCCGCAGCTATCTCTATATGAGGTGCAGCTTTCCCGTGCAATGCGCACCATGTGCGCACCATTCCTGCGCTTCGCGATGTATATGCACGTGCGCATTCCTGCGCTTGAGTGCCCTATAGTGCCAGCCATCCAGATGCATCCATCCACTGTCCACCATGTTCTCTAGTGTGTATATTTCTATTTCTCTCATTGCATATTATTCCATCTTTATTTTTATCATGGACTCTCACATATATATATTTTTACATACCTACTCAGTAGCGCTTTGGCTCCGCATGACCGCACTTTGGCTCCGCATGACCGCGCTTAGGCGCACTATATAAGTGCCAGCAGTACATACTATAACTAACTTACCTTTCACCCACTTACTTTTTTACCCAACTTTACCTAGTACTTAATACCTAGAAAGTCGCAGTAGAATTCTATTCATTAGCA
>MU172310.1:272731-334149 GCA_016695485.1 Suillus hirtellus | reverse complement strand
TAGAAGAGTGGCAGAAGTGATTGGAGCAGAAGGAGGTCACACACAGTACTAGAATTATAGAGATTACATTAGTAAAACTCAAAGTCAAAAAAGTGTCCCAATGAGTCATCAAATTAAAATACTTATATCTTCACATAATGTCATTATTTTCCCACGGTATAGGGAACCAAAATGAAGCTGAGAAGCAGACCTTTCTGACATCTCCCTATAGCTTAGTCATATTCACATGGCTTGACACATGATATAGCAATTACATGAAAAGCTACAAACATTGGGACACTTTTTTGAGCCACTGTATACCTGCCCAGTTACCCATAAATGACATTTCTTGCAACATGTTTCAAATTTTGTCAGAAAATTTTCAACCCTTCAATTTTCAATATTCAAGCAAGGTAGCCTTAATCTACAAGTCAAAAGACTGCATTTGCACTACTCTACAGTACACAGCAGTCAAATTTCGAGGACTAGATACATTTTTGAGTTCAGGCTATTCTGAGAGGTCAGAAAAGTGCTTCATACACTGTAGGCAAAAGTTGAACTTGAACCATGCAGATGCATTATCTTTCAGAAGTTGTAGGTGTCTGGAAATAGAAACATGCTTGTGAAATTCTGTATTGAGGGCAGGTAGCAACCCTTGGCCACCAAGTTCAATGATGTACTGAAGCTCAGAAGACAATGTGAATGTCTGGCAAAGAGCCTTACATACCTGCAAAACAACTGTCAATATAAAATCATCTGTGGCATTCTGGGACACTGATAACAACTGAGAAAGTGGCTTACAGATGTACAATGCAGAGTATCTCTGTAGGGTAGGAAGCTTAAAATGTAAAAATGCAGTTCCTCTGCAAGAGACAGAAACCGCACTTTCAACTTGGAAGTCATAATAGTGTGAAGGACATGTCAATTCTCATGCCAATTCTGTTGTCAACAAGTGAATACCCCATTGGGTATTCGCAATGACGCCTCTGAATTACACATAGTGTCAGCGCAGGGGACAGTGTGATATGTTTTGAATGTATATTCCAGACCGTTGATGTGGCTCCAACAATTCTTATCAATTTTCAATTCTACCCATGATTATCTTGTTGAAAGCACAAATGACATAATAGGCGAGTCATGGCAGATCTACCTGGTGGCCAAGGTACTAGTTTCGCCCCCTCCTGCCTCTCACAATGGGTGAAGGCCCAGGTTGTAAGTCACTTGGATAAGTTGGACAGCACATACTCATTTGGTCGTATGCAGTACAAGCAAAGTGATGGATAACATTCAGCTTGCCTCTGCAGGGAACCATGTCATCGATTCCATCATGGATAGCAGAGAAGATGAAGCTGAAGTGGCTAATGATATATTGAAAGCTTCAGACAAGCAGAATTTGCATCATCTATAAGAGTACAGCATCTATTATGATTTAACGCTTCGATTCGATTCGCCTCAGCAGCAACAATAGATGAAGCAAAATGACAGGTATCTGACTGGGTGCCCCAAGGATTTTTTGCGAAAAAGATGCATCTGGCCATTTGATAAAGCAATCAAAGGCAAATCCAATAGAGAGGAAAGACCTAATCTCAAAGTTAGGTCCTCAAATATGCCCTTCTTTAATTCATCAACTCACCTTTCCACCTTTTGGCTGAATGTCCAGAAAGTCATATTCTCAGAACATACTTTCCCTATGGTACAGTCTTCTTCTCTAACTGTACGATATCGAGAAGTGTAGTCATAGAAGGTACCACCTGCTGCGCAGGGCTGATGCACAAACGATACAAGAGCCACAAGGTGTGGGTTGCAAGGAGAGTCTGAGAGGAAAGGAAACAAACTACCGCATAAGGAACGTAGGTGACCTAGGAGCATCTACAGCAATGTCAATGCAAACACTTCACAATATCAGCATGATGGACCTGCAAAAGGGCTGTCTTTTGCTTCGAGCCTGTCCCTATTACAGCCCAGCTTTTGCCCTCATCGATAGTCCATTCAACATCACGAAAGACCGGCACAGCGAAACAAAATGATAAATGTTGGACTGTGAAATCTAGCAAGCTTCAAGTTCGAGAGGAGTTGCCGAATGTTATCGCACCTGTGACATCGGAATTGTTGCTACTATGAGGATATACAATGATAAATATAAGATATACAACGATAAATATAGCGGACTATGAAAAATGCACGCGGCATAACGGCAAATCGAACCGTCAGATCCACCATATAGTTACTCCTCTAGATCTTTAGATGACTTGGTTTTCATTTTCGATGTCTAAACGGAGAGATACGTCAGTCCGGTGCATTCACACAACCAGCCATATCGTTGGACGAGATAATACGCTGTGTTGGGTATGAAACTGTTCCGGCACCATAAGCTAAAATATTTTATAGGTGTTCAAGCTAGGTGGGGGTTCGAAACCTGTCGACAAAAATACCACAAGGGATCCTCGACCAAATTCCTCCTCCCTGCAGAATACTCGACAGGCATTTCCCTACATATGTGATGCTGCTAGATGGTACATGTACACGCTCCTGAAAGACAATCGAAACCATACTGGCTTCTGCGTCGGAGTCGACCACGAGTTTGACGTGATATTCTCGAACACTAAGGATGATTCATGAGGCTTGTGAACCTGGAGGTCAAAGTTCGTTAACAGCTTGTAGCAAAGGACTCGACAGAAAAGAAGTAGATGATCCACGAGCCAAGTTTCCAATGCATTTTCCTATGCTATGCGCTCGTGTTAAGTACGACATCTAGCACGTCAGTTTCAGCTTCTGAGCGGTACAGACTGATGTTTCCTTGTTTCCAATGCTCCTCCCCGTGCTATGCACTATACGTGGCACCCCAGCTTCGATTGCTGAGCGCGGCGCCCACCTGCGGACTGTATTAGGTTTCAACACCCGTTTTTTGGACCTCATCATATCGTGCTCTGTTGTGTACTGTGTAGATTTGCACTCGTCAAATAATTGATGTTCATTCTTGTTTTCCATCATGAGAATTCGAGGATCGGCTCGTTATCCTTCGACGCTGAGGCAGACAGGCATAACAGCATTGTCGATGATTGTCGAGACAGCATGCAGCCTGGGGAAGTAAGTCCTGTATATGAAAGTCTGGGAGACCGTAATAGATCTATAACAGACAAACCATGTAGGAGGCAATCACAGCATCGTATCATTGTCTTGACGAAGGGGGAGATATCTGACAGGCAACCAAGATGACAGGAAATGATGCGAATGTATCAAGTCATTGACAGCAACGTGGAGCGTATGTATGCTGTGGACATGACAAGGCAGCATCTGAATAAGTTGAAGTCGGATGGGAAGAGTAGGCAATAGATGCTAGATATGAGCAATCGCGAAGATGAGAAGCATTTTCATAACAAGGGACGCATCATCAAGTGAACTACGCCTGCTCTGCTTGGTCCCTTTTAGGTCCATTCTTCCGTACGGTGAGGGTGTTCCACATCTTTGTTCGCGACCGCAAAAAGACGTGGTTAGGTGTGGGCCATTAAGTCAAGGCAGATAGCGATGTCGCTGAAAATCATGTGGATGAATTTTCTGTATGTTGACAGGCATGGTAGGTGTCTCAGCGCGTGAGGTTGCGTATCCGCTTTCGGTATCATGATGTGGATTCATAGCACCTGGTGCTGGGGTAAACACAGGTACTGGCGCTATCACGGCTTGTGGGCACTGGGTGACAAGAGACCAGATTGACCATGACTTCGTGAGCAATGAGCATGTCACTGGATCTACATACTAGCACAATCAGCACGGCGCCAATGCGAGAACGGTGACAGCCAGGCACTAGTGCCACGACTTGCTGGATCCGTCTACATACTTACCAAGGGATTGAGAACGACATGACCATGTACACCGACCGAATTGAGCCGGCTAACAGTGCACGCCCCCAGAGTTCCAGAGTCTGTGACAGACCTGTAATCACCGCTGAGCGCTGAGCGCTGAGCGCGGACGCGGATGCTGGTAGTTTCCGACTCCGCCAGGTCTGTCATTCTCAATTTCAACACTTATGTCAAGACCTGTCGCAGCTGCTATATCCTGCTATCTATCTTGACAGGTTTTGTCCTGCGCGCTGAAAAAAGAATGGCGAAATAAACAGTCATTGAGTTGGGCGAGTTAAGCACATGTGTGTAGTACATTGCAAGGGACGGTAGGCTTGAATGACTCTCAATGATCACCGTCCTGACATGTGCACTTCCAGTATTGCTGCACTGTAGTGCGATAAAAAAACCTTATACTACAACTTTTGATGTCTCTGATATAGCTGGTTTGGCTCAAGCCACCGCTTTGGGCTGGCTTGCGCTCACGGACTATGCCTTTGGAATCTGGTAAGCCTAAGCTCCTTTAAAGCTAGGTCCAGGGAAGGGCTTTCATGCCAAGCCAGGCCCGACCATGATGCTGAACACTAATCGCAATGTGGTGTAAATTAATGTTGCAACAACTGCTCGGAGTCGCATTGCACCAGATGCTATGGTCGTAAGCGAAACATATTTAATCTGCTTGTCTATAATACGCTGACCTTCCTATCTCTGCCTCTCATCATAATGGCAGCTTCCTCCGAACTGATAGAAGAAAATTCGCATCCTTCCAGCCTTCCTGCATATAACGCACTCCCGGGTCACCAGGACTTTGACTCGACAATATCTGATGAGAAGCCCACTGCTGTCACTGGAACCGGTTTCTACGACCGCAATCTGACGAGTCGTAGATATGCCCTTATCGGAATAGCATGTTCAAGTATCTTCAGCTGCTTATGCATCATTACAGGTATTGTCACTGTAGCCAATCACGGAATTGTGGGAGTAACCCCACTCGGGCTCAGCATAGTCAATCTTAATTACCCTCTTCAATTGTCGTTGCAGTTGGAAATATCGACCCTGATGCTTGTCTCAATCGTCACGTTATGTGCCGAGTCTATAGGCTTCGTACACGGTATCTCATTGCGCTCTGCGCTAGCCTCAGAGTCTCGGCTTCATTTCAACACCAATTTGCGCCTCCTGACCGCAGCTCGTGGATGGCGTAACCCTAATGGCGCCCTGCTTAACGGTATCTCGATTGCCCTCCTCACTATATCCTACAGCTTGCCCTCACTCATCATATGTGTGGACCAGCGAGTCCTACACAGCTTGGATGGATCCATCACACAAGAGAGCGGGAGCGTCGCCATCGCCGGTTTACCACTTCTCATTTTAGGCGTTGCACTCCTCCTCCAGGTGATGATCGCATTATCAGCGATGCGGGCGGTCAAGATTTTGACATGGAGCTCCTCACCTTTCGACTTGGTCGCCGCACTCGTCCACCACACACAATTGACCCCTGCTACTTTCCGGTGCATGCGTCGTGTGTCTGACCTAGACACGTGTGGAGGACCAGCGAAGCCACCAGAGACACAGCCCTCTGCTTGGCATGCTCACCCTAGCATCCAAAAAGTTATCATCTTTCTTTGGGCTATCGTTGCAGCATGCATTGTATGGGCCGCAATCGTCATGTATATCTCGGACCGCTTTTTTTCCAACGGCAATGCTCTGACCCTACAAACGTGGTCGTTCTTCCGAAATTCTAAGGGAAATGATATCATGTATGATCTACTGAAGGGCAGTCCTGAGGGGTGGATTCTGCTCTTTGTCAACATTGCGGTTGTCCAGGGACTGTTGACGCTTGGGCTGCATTGCTCGGAGCTCATCGTGAATGTCATTCGAGACGAAAGACAGTGGAGATGGGCTACCAGAAGGCAAGGACTTAGAATGGCGACGAACCCGCTAGTGTCGATCCTTAATCAACCAAACTGTCTCATACTTTTCATCGCGAAGCCTGTTCTGCGTGAGTCATTCACGTCTAGTATTTTTTTGTCACTTTTATTGAACACTATCCTTGACGATCACAGACTGGATGTTTGGGCTTTCATTCGACATAGGCAAATACGCCATTAACAACGCCCTAAGCGGTTTCCTAATATTTATGTACACTGCCCAGGTTGGTACTTACTGTATGCAAAATTGTTACAACATGCTCACACATTCTTTCAGATCTGGAACTTATGCATCGCACTCTTTATATTTGCCTGTGTATTCACTTTCGTCGCACTACGCCGACCGTCCGGTCCCCAGCCAGCTGCATACGGCCACCTCCAGACGCTCGCCGACCTTGTGGACGAGTGGTCGCCTGTGATGTGGTGGGGACACAAGGCGGATGGAATTCCGTACTGTCATGCTGGTAGGTACTTGCATACTCATGATGATGCTGCATTGACACTTTTGAAAAGGGACAAGCGATCACCCACTGCCAGATGTGAAGATGTACTGCGTTTATGCTGGTTCTGGTGTTGGGTCGTCACTAGTACCCCTCTCGTGAGAGGTACTTTCCTTGCTTTCAAAAGGAATTTCTTGCAGTGATTGATGGGAGCGGGAAGAACGTTCTGACTGGAACAGACTTAGAATGTGGAAACAGGCGATTTCGGTTTTATATGTATGTGAGAGGTGTAATGTCACGCTGTCGGCTGATGTCGACTCGTCGTGGGTTGCGCTCGTCTAAATAGACGCCCATAGCTACTCATCTCGATCTTGAGACGACTCGGCTTTCAACATTTCTTGTTTTCGATGTTTAAACGGAGAGATACGTCAGTCCGATGCATTCACAACCAGCCATGCCGTTGAACGACACATACACTGTGTTGGTAGAGTGAGACTGTTTAATCGAATCCATGCTGGCTTCTGTGTCGGAGTCCACCATGAGTCCGGCGTGATATTCTCGAACGCTAAGAACGAGGCGTGGTCCCTGCACAAACATCTGCACCCGCTAAAAATTGTCAAGGCCAGGAAATCCCAGATCAAATTGGTAATCAAAACACATATTTTTAGCCTTGGATATTTTTATAGCACACATTGTACAGTCTACACGTCATTAATCAAAACACGGCCAGCTAGACAATTGGGACATGCTACACATGTACAGTTTTCCTCGTCGCAAGCGGAGTTTTGAATGAGTACTCTCGCCTTGTCCGACAGTCACTGCCCTTCTTTTCCCATAACGAGTGTCCAGACTAGCCCTCTCCCATCAATCGAGGCCATTCTCACTGGGAAACATTCACCATACGCGGCCCATGCTTTGCAAGGTAATCGCACTCCCCCTGTCTTATTTTGAGGAAAATGCTAAGACCACCGTGGAATCTTGGTGTCTCCGAGCTGATCATCTGCTGAGCGATGGAAGCTTTGTACACCCATGCTGTCCTCTGTTATTCTATGCCTGACATTTTCTCATTGCTACAGGTCAGATCATGGCCGTCAAGAAGTTCCGGGCATCTCTTCTACCCTCTTGAATCACGAGCGGCGGGGTCCTGCAGGGACACACTTCCATCCCAAAAGTTTTGCCTATGGACGATTGGAGCATTTCGAATATCTTGCTGTGCAGCTTCTCGGGATGAACGTTGATGAAGTGCGGGCACCCTGTCCTCTACCGGCAGTAGTAGGCACCTTAGTGGTCGCTGATCAGATGGTATGTAACATAGCAATCTCTGGTCCATTAGCAGACTCGTGGTGACCTGCGCTAGATCTCAGCTCTCGAACACATACAAAAGAACAAACTTGTCCACTGCGACCCAAAAACTGGGAACATCTTCATCCACCCCACCGATTTCAGGTATTTGTACCTGGTCGACTAGTATGGGCTCGCTTAGGATATTGCACATGAGGCCTAACTCAGCCTTTTGTACCCCTGATATCGCATGGCATTGGTACACTGGAGTACGTCAGCCTGAATATGCATTATGGTATTCGTAAGTTGATCCAGTATTGTAGCTTCCCTCTTACCTGACAGGATTGTAGGATTAGCTCCGCGTGATGATATATAATCTCTTGGCTATACGCTCCTCAATCTTGCTGTGGGAGACATTTCATGGGCATACAACACTCGACATGAAACAAGTAAGAATCACGAAGTTCAGGTTTGGGTCAAAAAGCAGCAGTATAGCGGCACTGACGTGGCCCTCAATAGACTACCTTGTTCTAGTCAATTGATTGATTATGCATGCAGTTTGATCAACTGCCTGACTTATCAGCTGCTGCATTTGCAAACACAAGAAACTCGTGCACCAGCTGGCTTACTGGACCCTGTCACGATCGAGTGGAATATTCCAGCTGAGGCTTTTTAGGTCTGCTGGTTTTCATGGGACATTTTTTTGTTTTCGACTGAGCGCTCCTCTATAGACTCTCCGTCGCGTCCTCTTATATGCGCAGATACCATTCTCGCCTGCCATGGACAGATCGTTTGCTGCCAAATTGATATTTGTACAACGCTTGAGGGCTACAGTGCTCGAGTGGGTCATCCATTGTTCTGGCGAGATCCCGGTCTCTTTTCTGAAAAATGGAATACAGCAGCTGTTCTCTGGCTTGGAATAGACAGCAGCCAAAGCGAGCTCCAGAGTATTTTAATCGTCTGTATCGGACAGGGAGTCACCGACACGAATGTTGTTCTCGTCTCCTCATCGCTTACTGAGGGCAGTTGGACACCGAGTCCCGCATGACCACTCTTGACTCTTACTGCTACAGGTTATTTCGGCTGATGCAATTTGCGTGCTATCCGGGTAAAGAACTTCATATTCCTTCTCGTACTTAAATCAGAAAAGCCAGTTTGATCTATCTAGCTCCAACCCGTTCCTTCTCCCTGATCAATCAGAAAAATCGACATTTATCTCCTACAGAAGCTTGATGATAACACCTTTGCAAACACGTTATTATATTTGGACCGATCAGGTGCTTACGAACATTCCTTTGTCAAGATCTACTACAATTGGGCCGGATTCTTATCATGGTAATGGGGAAGGACGCGGAGCCTGGTACGACGAGAGGCAAACTGTCAAGAAGCGTCGCGAGGAACTTGACCAAGGTTCAAGCGGTTAAAAACGTGCCCTGCCCAATACTTATTTCGACTCGGACTTTGAGTGATGGGGGGACTATCAGGCGGAACTGAGCTCACCTTTGACGGCAGGTGTGGATTTTTTTTGGATCCTTGGTTAATGTCCGTTGGGGTCGAGCCCCACGATATTACCTACTTGTATGCACCTGTATCGTATATCGTCTGTAAATGTACGTGTTAGTTTCGAACAATGGATCCGGCGTAAACGGGAACGTCAAAGCAGCGCATTACGTTGTGCGAAAGCAGGGCAGACTAACATAAAGGTGGAGGACGGTCTCCTCGTGTGCGATACATTCTCGCATTTGGCTGATCAATGGGTCTGATATGCGATGTAAGTGTTTGTTGAGTGCAGTGTGACAGGCACTGACGGTTGCCTCTGCTGCCTTTGATTACTGATATCGAGATGTCTCGCGATGTGCGTTTTATGTAGGGCTTCGTGATGTCTAGTACGGTACTGTACGGCGACGTCCGTAGCAGAGCCTGTGCATGTTGAGCCGTCTCAGGTCTGCAATGCAGGGGTCTGCTAATAATACACATCGCTTGTCAAAAAAAGAACACATAGAATGGTCTGAACTCTCCTTTTCGAATTCACAACAAGACTTCCTTAGCCGCTCTGTGGCGTCTTCGGGACTAGCATGGGTAAGGCTGGCTATGCATCAAGGGTGGATACGGCCAGCTGCACGCCGTCCAAAGAGATGTTTGTGAACAAATCTAAAATCTAAGAAAGGATTTAATACAAAGCCTAGAATCTGAGGAAGATAAGGAGGGAAACGGACAATAAACGAGGAACAGAAAAAAAAATTGAAGATGGGCTTGGACATTAGGTTCCGATAGTACTGCCATCGAATACCTTCCTCGTCGCGTTAGCGTAGGACCCGCAATTTTCTCTTGTTAGTATACACAAGTTGGTGCTACGTACCATTTTGGTCGCACAGCTCGAAGATTCAGATGCCTTTAGCCCTCCCCTTCGAATTTCGGAACTCAAATGAAATGAAGTCTTCTCGAAACCCGTGCGTCCTCCGGCACGATAAGACAATTACTACATATCCGAGTCCGACTATCCTCATCTCGGATACCTTTAGACTTGCACCTTCTTGAAAAAAATAGAACGTGATGCGTCGACCGGTCAGATCTGAAGAAAGTAACGTACGAGGCTGCACATATGCGTTGTGACGAGATCTCGAATTACAAATTTCCGTTCATGATGACCAGAAATTTGGTGCCGTTGAAATTGAGGCATCCGTATGTATAATGTATTTCCCCTGCAGTAACCAGTTGGTAGGCCGCAGTGCGTAGTTAATCGAGTAGGCTGAGTCCTTGTCAAAAGTCCGTTCTCTCTCAAATTCATGTTGGAGCTGTAGAACATATGTGAGAAATCCAACCGTCCTCTCGGAGACTTTCAATTCATGGATACAGCGGATGCGCGCGTATAATACACAAAAACGCAATACACAGAAAAAAAACGCAATAAGTATATAAGTAGGAAGAACCAAAAAAGACTAGGTAACTTTGAGGTAACTAGGTAAGTATGTCGTACGTGCATCTAGCGAAAGGATCGGACACGTGTACAAGGGTCGTCGTACTGTGGGTAAAGAGGTGGGTAATGGGTTTGCGTCGGGGAGGGGGGTGCGTTGGGACGGGATGGGGGTCATCGTTCGATGGAGGGGGTCAAGCTAAGCTTCAAGCTTCAAGCCCCGCAGGACTGAGTTGGAGGGTGGGTGGTGTGTGGGGAATAGTGGCTTGGTGTGGGGAATGGGAATTGTTGCTTGGTGTCGGTGTACATAATCGTGTGTGTGGGGAATGTAATGCAATATCGCTAGAATATAAAAAGTACACGGTGAAATTTCAATCATGCATTCGCCATTCGATGACACAACAACCAAACAAAAAAAGAAAGGAAACTACGCGTATGCGATGAATATGAACATGGCACGGGATAGTGCACGAGAGAAACGTATATGGAGCATGGGAGATAATTAAGAATGCAGCGTCGAGTAGCTAGAAAGTGCGATGCAAAAATGCCAGATAGGTAAAGGTTTGGTATAGGTATCTAGATCCAAAATGAAAATGAAAACGTACATGTCGTCGCAGTGGGTTGCGGCGTAGTGGTCGTGTCTAGTGTTGTGACTGTGTGCAGCGGGCAGCGGGCGGGTTGATTACATGTGGCACGTCTCGCTGCCAATGCCCATGTTCAAGTCTCATCCCCTCTCACCTGTGGGCCGCTGCATCACATCTAGAAACCGTGCCCACTCTGCCTGGCTTAACGACGCTCCCCACATCGAATCTTCCTCCACTGGTGTCGGGTATGTATAGGGGTATGACGAACTGCTCCCCCCTATGCTGCCTTGCACGGGATAGGGCCGTGTGTCGGGGTAAGATGTTTGAACATGTTTCCCATCAGATGGAGGTGGATAGGATCGTACAGAATCAGAATATGGTAGCGTCTGCGATGGCGCAGGTGGCGGTGGTGCAGGGTACGGATTCCCTGACCCTGACGCCGACCCTGACCCTGACCCTGACGCAGATGGTGGATATGGATTCCGTGCGGGTGCAGGAACCGGCGGATCCGGATACGTACTTGTCGAAGGTGTAGCACCAGAAGTAGGCGCCGTCCTCGAAGCCCCATCCACATACCTCGTACCCTCATACGACCCCCTCACATCACTGTACCCCCTGTTCTCAGGGTACGGATAAGGCGGAGACGTATTAGGCGGCACGTATCGCGGTTGAGCTGTATGTGTGTGAGGCGGGTAATCCACGCTATTCCTCCTCGCGCTTGCGTTCGGGCTTCCGCCAAAAACCGCTGCGCCATTATTAGGACTCCCAGCTGCGTACCCACCCGCTGGACTGCCTAAGTAGCCGCTTGGACTGCCACCTGAGTAGTTGGGGGGGCTATCGGCTGCCCCGCTCCGTGATGAACGAGATTGGTCGTGATAGGGAAATGCGAGAGTTTTGACGAGCCCGAGAACACGTCCTTTGACGGTTTCGCGTTCACTTACTTCCATGTCTGCGAATCCGACTTCGTAGAGGGGTTGGAGGGCGCCCAGGATATCGAGTGCGCGGTCTGCGACTGCTTGTCCGCGGCTTAGTTCGAGAGTGCCGAGTGCTTTCTTGATGTTTGCACGAAAGAGACCTGCGCCTGGTTGGTTGGGATTTGAGATGAGTTGGAAGGAGAAGAACATGGCGGCGCTGAATACGTGGAAGGGTCCCCAGGACATGTGGCCTGGTACTGCTAGGCTGGCATTTGCGAGAAAGTCTGGACGGGCGTGATCGACGAGGGTGATGAGTTTGTCGGCGCTGCCTACTGCTATGTCGAGGCTGTTTGCTTGGCGTTCGGATTTGGCGGCATCTTTTGGGTCTTTATCGGATTTTTCGTGCTTGTCTTTGTCGTTGGAGGAAAGGAAGGGTGATGCGGAAGCGTATGGTCTGTGGAGTGTGAAGCGGATGTGGTAGTAGCTTGTTCGGATGATGACGCTTTGTACGCCTAGTCTTCTCGTGACGATGTCTGGGCTTGCGAGGGCGCGCGCGATTCTGAACTCATCCAGATCGAGCTCCTGGGGTAAGTTGTCCATCCAGTTGGCGAGTGCCTTATCGTGTGCCATGATCGTGTCGTATGACACAGAGCGAAGCGAGACAGCAGTGTCCATGATGTCGCCTAAGACGTAGGCGAGGCGAAAGAGTGCAAGATTTGGTGCGTAGAGTTGACGTGGTTGTGGAGGGTTTGTGGGAGTGACAGGGGAAGCAGAGGGAAGTTGAGTATCAAAGTGGTGGGAAGCTACGGCAAGAGGACGACCAAACATGAAGGCTTGCCATCTGGGAAAAATTAGGCGTGTACGTAAGAGAACCGAAGGAACGGACCGTTCGAGTAATATGATATGCCACCATGCCCAACGTTTTCTCTCTGCAAGTTCCTTGTTCATTCTCCACCTAGATGGGTCGCGGTGTAGGCCCATTGCTAGGCCCATGCTGACTAACTCAGCACGAATTGCCCAAATTTCCTCACTATCTGTCTTGCTGAGGTTTAGATAGTGAGAACGGATCAAGAGACATTCGATGAGTTCGAGGGTGTAGGTTCTGGACTCTGCACGATGTCGATCGAGTGCTGTGCGCATGACATCGTAGAAGCGTTTTCCGAGTTCTTCATGGTTATCTGCGAGATGTGCGATGAGTGGGTCGCGGTGAGGCAAGTAATGAACGGCGATAGCCATGATCATGCAGACAGTCGCGAGGACGACTCTATCTGGAGATGAGCCGCTCTTGAAGCGAGACCACGCGGTAGTGAATGCGGGTTGGTTTACGTGACGGTAAATCCAATTGCAGTATTCAAAGTAGTAGATGATAAGTGCGTCAATTGTTTCGAGTGCTGGGAGGACCTCTAGGAGGTCTCTGTCGTATTCATGAGTGGAAGCTGCGATTTCGTCTGTGACGAGGCCTTCTATGGAGGGGTGTCTGTCCATTGGGTCGCCTGAAGCGCGTGATTCGTTCTGGATTGTGTGAGGAGGATAAATGGATGAGAAGAAGAGGACTGACCATTGTGAGGTGGGTAACGACCGAAGTAGTGCCAGCGTAGAAACCGCCGTGTCCCTGGGAGCCGATCATGCCGGGAGGATTATCACGATCAACGGAGTCAGAGTCTTGAGGCTCTTTCTTAAGTGGACTTGGAGGACCTGAAGGTGGAGGGTCGAGTGGACGTTTGAATGGGAGATTTCGGTGGTTTGCAATGATAAAAGTTTCGAGTAGTGAGACGCTGTGTTTCAGACGAGTTATTTCTTGCATTGGATCCACTCTAGAAGCATTTCTGGTTATACATGAAGACATGAGACTTGTTTGAATGGAAAAAGAGCATACTGATCATCTGAGCGTAGGTTCAAGTCTGATTCGTGACCACGAGCATCCTGGTAGCATAATGCGATAGTTCCTTGGTTGTATTCAGTGGGTTTTTTGAAAAAAGAAAAAGGATTGGACTGACCTCTGAGAACACAACTCGAGCATGGTCGGTTTCTGTTGCCGTCAGTAGTGGTTGGTATTGAAGTGAGTGTAGTTTACTGACCTATCACACTTTAGTTTTGAGTTTCTACAAGGTTCGCAGTTGATAGCTTTTCTTGCTCTCTTTGTTGGTGGTCTTTGATCATGTTCGCTAGGAGGAGGACTTGTTCTTGACCTAACATTTGTTGATCTTGGTTGAGTCTTTGAGCGAGGTTCAACGTCTGCCATTGACGCTTGAGGGAGGAATTGAAATCTGAATTGAACCGTTTTCACTCGGGTTTTACGCTCATGTGCAATCTAACCCTAATCCGCCCCCACATGCGAGGCACTCTACTGCCATAACTGATGATACTTCCTAATTTAGTATCTCTTTCACTCGATTAGGATTCAATCTTACTAAATTAAACACTCCGCCGGGCCCCTTTCAAGGCAGGAATTTGCTTCCGCCGTCAATTTCCAATTTGGCTCCGACTAGTACGCTCTGATCCACACATTCTAAATTAGGTAATATAATATGCCATCTAAAAACGCGGCCTTTGTGCATTGTTTGACCCTGATACTCGACCCCCCTTCACACTATCTCCGCCGTATAGATCCCATCAACGCCGTCTCACCTTAACCCCCCACGGTATTACGTATCCTTAATGGGGCAATAAAATCCTTTCCCCACATGTTCGCTCCAGTCTCGTGACTAGCTATCAGATCCTTCCTCTTCACTCTCAATCAATACAAGTTCCTATCTTGCTCTGCACACCCTCTTCACTCACAACGGGGCAATCAATACAAGTTCTTATCCTTCCTGCCGCCGGGAGAACAGTCCTGAACCTCTTCATGCTCTTTGGGATCTGTGTTCATATGAAACATCCCCAGTAGATTTCTCGGTGAATGTGAATCTGGGGTGGCTCGTTTTGACTTTGATTTTAGATCTGAGACGCTAGTCCATGTAAATCCTGCTTCCGGCGGGACGCTGGATCTACAACTTTTCAACGATGCGTCACTACCATTTGCGCTCTATTATGTCGCGGTACAATGTGCATGACAGGATCTGCATCAATCGTCAATCCACTTGAAATTTCATCGTGCGGCGTCAGGATGGTGGATCTACGGGTTTTTTTCACGATCTGCACTCTTGCAATGTGCACCCACTGACAGACCTCCATATGTTGCGGTGGAATACACATGTGCAGAACAAGATCTACACCAGCAACGCCCGTCATTAATCAAGTTGAAATCCATTATGCAGCTTCAGTTTCTTCATGTTGTACACGTGTTCAAAGTTAACCTTGAACTGTTGGGATATTTTAAGTCCAGATTCCTCTCGTGCTCCACCACCGCCCTTGCTGTGCGCACTCTGCTACGGCCCCGCGGCTTCAATTCGCAAGTGGTGTTTGTTCCATCTTCCATTCGGCTGCATGTTCCAGTACCCATTTGTTGCAGATCGAGCATGGCTCGACGCTATGCAACGCATATGCGCACGTCGTCTGCAGAACGAGTTGCGAGGTACATACATGTCAAATTCGATCACGGTCTCTCATTCATTTCCCTGCTGGCTTCCGTAGCACGCATTTCCTCTACAGGGTCATTTGTCTACATCAGGATTCCAAGTCCCTCTGTGGCGGCATCCCATCCGCCCATCAAGCTACCACGCACACGACCCTAAAAAGGTTTCTCTACCTATCATATACGCCAAGAGAACCGGATGCACTTCACCATTCACATTTCGCATCCGTCAGGCCGTTCATTCGATTGCCGGCCTGCTCCGTCATTTGTGACCGTATACTGGCATGCCGCCGGTATTGCAAAAAACTCTTATCTTCGGTTGTGCTTCTATCAACGTGTCATTGGTTATTGTCGTTCTGCTTCTTGATCAAGGCTGTTACGCTTCTTGCTTTCTGATTTTGTTACCCGCCATAGGTTCTAGAAAGTGGTGCGCTTGTTGTTCTTGTTCTGCGGCTACAATATCACGATATATCGCTATTGGGTCTTGGTGCAGACTCTTCGCGTTCGTGCCGCGTTGGATTCCACGAAATGGCGTTCTCGTCGCCTTGTTCTTATGCTGCGCTCACACTCACGTCCTGTGCGATATGATTGCTATTGGACCCCGGCGCTGACTCTTCGTGTTTGTATTTATGTCGCTTGAGTGATGACAACGGGACTCCGCCGACTTTTGCTTTCTGACTTCCGCTAGTAGCTATCTTGACGCCGACGCGTTTGATATCTACGATAAGTACCGCAATCGGTGAAATGTGGAGCTTGTGCCTCTGGGAACAGAACTAAAACGCCACCACCCACACAAGAAAGGTCTTATTCGCTTTATAAGCGCCCATTTACTAACTTTGTCCTGTATCTGCACTCGTATTCCACCACTGGCGACTTGGACCCTCTTGGACTTCCACCATCTGAACGGACCAGGATCAGACTTGACTTCAACTCATCTACCCGTGTGATCAACGAGGCAAATGGAGATCGTGGAGCCACTGATAGTCGAACGTTCAACGTTCAGCTATTTGTCATGGCTGTACTAGTATTAATCCTGTGATGTCAATTTGCAGGTATGATCAGTACTTCTTCGGATGCTATACTAGTACTCACATACATGGGCCGGTATATCCCGGAACCCGAACGTGGAACAGACTGATCGAGGCTAGGCCTGGATAGATTATGGATACTTAATGACGCCGGGCTATACTCGGTCCCGATTTCTGGTCTCTGACACATACTCAATGGGGTGGGGTCCTCAATGGTGCGATGCACGCACGCCTGCATGCATGCATGCTGGGAGTCTATCATTACCCACCCGAGGGGAAAAGATGGCATGTGGGTTGGATTGGATATGCACTCACTCACATCTCTTCTATTTCTCTCGGTGGGGTGTCTACCGTGGAAGCTTCTAATGGACGTTAGACGACCCGGATACTGATAGTCGCACCTCGATCATGGTGCGATACACGCATCACGCATGTTGCCAACAGTCTACGCAGTCCAGGGTGGGCAAGATGTGTGACAGCTCTCTCACCCCCTCATAAAATCGGGTGTCTACTGTGGGACTTTTCTGAATCTGAGAAAGGTTAATCGGACTTTTACCCTTTAGGTGATTGCAGAGTCTGGAGGTGATAAGGATGCTGGGCGCGCGGTAGTCACCATGCTGGTGCGGTTTTTTGTCGTACGTGTTTGTAATGAACTCATGTGAGCTACCAGGTGTTGGATGACCTGTGTCAGATGACATGCGGCACCCCGAGTCATCCAAATTAGAGAGATGAAAACCTAGCTTCTATTCCAACTTAGCCCGCTGGTGGCGTGGGACGTAAGCCTAGTCTCTTCAATCCAACGATCGATACTTGGTCCACAGTTGATCGTGTTGATGTCTGTCTTTTCTAAGATTGACTGTGGTCAGGTTCTATGGTTGTATTTTAATTTTGTCAGATTATAGACTTCAGGTTTGTGGCGCATACTGCGAGTTATGCACACAAATTGTGGAGATGAAGACATAGCTTTTGTTGCGGCACGGCGACTTAGAAGACATAGGTCGTAATGGGACAGAGGCTATGTTTATACAATGCAGCCATCGATGCTCGATCTATGTTTAGGATGGACTCAATGGTTGATGTTGACCATGTTGGCGTCTGTCTGTCCGTCCGTTTAGGGATTCAGGTAAGGTTTAATGGGATTTTCCTCGGGCGTCATTGTACAGTGATGAGCTTTTTTGATTTTAGAGATTTGTTGTTAAACGCTAAAGCTTAAGCGCTTAAGACTGAGTCTGGCCAGGCTCTTATCGCATTGGAAAAACCTTACTACGCAGGAGGGGAGAATATGTAGGTCTTCACAATTTAGTCCTGACCAAAGTGGAGGATGAACTTCACAGTTGATTATGTCGATGTCTGTCCGATTATCAGACTGCCACAAGGTTGGTGAGCATCGGGTCGTGCTTGAGCGTCCTGATGAGACGCCGTGCGAGTCCGACGATACTGAAATTCAAATTCCAGATCTAACGGATGGGAACCATGTCGATTTCCACCTCATGTCGACTCCACCTTGTATATATTCATCGATCGTCGTACACAAGTATAATAAATCTTCAATGTATGACCGAGCCAGTTCGATGGCCCATCATTTTGCTCAATCGAGACTCGGCTGCAGAGGGCGGTGAATTCCCATCTCCTCGGGTTTCCCTTCCAAATCAGGTAGTGGAACAAGATATTTCATGGCAGATGCTCCTAACCTTCGCAGCCCTAGTCCCAAATTCGCCGTTTTTTAATACTGCGGGGCACCAAGCGAGTTTTGCGCAAATTTCTTACGTGCCATGCACGATCGTGTATCCCACGCCAAGGAAGACCTTTGCGGTATCCGTATATCATCATCCTGACACACAAAGTTGGGTGGATATTTGAAACGTGCATGCGCATGGAGCAAGGGGTCAAGTGCTTTGTTTCCTCTATTAGTCTGCCTAAGGGAGACAAGCTTTAATAGGTGGATGAAATGCATCATATGTATAAACTCGGTGGCTACCCCAGCTAGAGGATGCCGCAGCAAAGGTAGCAGCCTTCAACATCCGACCAGTAGGGTGCGTAGTCGTTCCCGCAGTCAGCGGTGTCCGGAACTTGGTAGCAAATGTCTACGCATGAACCAGGGCGATAGCTGGCTTCACCCCGGCGGCAACGGCAAGGATGGCGAGGTAAGCGAACCGAATTTTCATGGTATCTAGTGTATGCGTTCATTGTCAGTGATGATTATTAGCGCCGGCAAACCGCCCACCCTAAAAGTTTGGGTGTGTTCTACGCAAAGGTGCCAATAATGGCACGTAGAAGAGCTAAATGTGAGATGAACACAATCTTCAAGTCGCTCAAGTCTGATCACGTACCGTAAACGAGGCGGTTTTGTTTGGGGATCTGAGACTTATCACGCTTGTCAATTTATATGTCACTGGAAGTCCTCAGTACTCCAAGTTGTTACTAGTTCTGCAGTCACCGTCCGATCGCTACGGTGATGACCGGAAGAACCTGACAGCTACGATATATAGCCCCGACTTGCCGCTGGTTCCAACATTAACAGAGGTGCAGAAACGGCAAACTTTGATATGGCATGCTCTGCAAGCGGCAACGCACGAGCGATTCAGCCGGCAGCGTGCAAGTTTCGAAATCAACATAAAAGGCGGCCAAGGAAGTTGGGACAGTAATTAGTAGTGGGAAGGACACGAGCTCGAAGCAGAGTACTTGAGGAAGGAGGCACCAGGGCATTCAATATTCAACACTCAGGGATCCAGCATAGAGCTATAAGATTGCGTAGTAGGTCCAGGCCTGATCATATAGCCATTAACCTGTTGACCGTGCCTCAATAATACTTGGGCAAGGGACACTCACATTTCAATGAATCCCTAGACGAACTTATATATACAACGGCGGTATGACGGCTGAACGAACCGTCACTGGGTACAGGGTAGAAAGAGCGATATTGCAGGAGGTATCTGCTGCACTGGTCATTAGAAGATGGGACGGCAACTGAAGGTGAGTTGCATGACAGAAAGAGTATCATCATCATAGTATTGTCGAGCAAAACACCCCGAATCACGGCACGACGGCGCAAACGAGTGTGGAAATGAAAATCTGGACTCTAAGGGTAGGGTAATATTGTTGAGATCAGGTGTGCAGAACCAATAGACTCGGTACACGGTTTGTGAGGTCAGATCTAATGTGAGTGCGGGTTAATTGCTTAGGAGAACGGCGATCGAGCCGCAGTGACAACGATAACTGTGATGCAATCATGCTGCCTCAAGATCTTAAAGGACTCCAACGACGACATAGTTACGACACTTTAGAACTGCGGTCACAGAAATCAGCTTCAAACTTTCCGACAGCGGCGATTTGGCCATAAACCAAAACGCACGATGGTTAAGCAGAGTCTAGTCTTGTCCGCCAGATTGGCTCGGGTTCACGGCAAATGTCAAGGCGAGTCCTAAAACCTATCTTGAATGATCGAGGGTGTCGGAAGGTCCTATCGTAAGCACCTTACTAAGATGACATTACTCGTCGATGAGCCCTGCGGTAACACATTTGGCTGAGAAATGAGTATCAAGACAATTAATATAACTCACAAATATAAGATGATTGACATAAGCATCGAGTGCCTTCGGAGGTGTGAAGGAAACTATGCGCCATAGAAAACTTTGTTCGTTTGTAATCACTGCGGGCCCGCGCAGGTTTATTTGTTTGTATTTGTGGCGGCACGCTGATTCACACCTGGCGCGGACATCCTAGGATCGAAATATTCTGGAATAGAGATTTAAAATATCCCACTGTTACAGCTATTTCCAAATTGATAGGCCAAATTCCATTTTAGAAACTCACCATCTTTGTCTAGGTTTGGAGCGAAATAGTGTTCCATGAAAAACTCAGGAGTTTTTGACATCATCAGTTTTTAACATGTTAATGACATGTCAAAGACTTAAGGGTGTTTTGAGGGTGTTGAAAAATCTAAATATACCATAGAAGTTAATAGATTGGCTGAGCATCGGAGTTGACCATACAGTGACAAGAAAAAAGTCAAAAAGTATCCAGACCAACCCATTGTCAACAGCCCTGCTACCTCTCTTCAACTATGCGAGTTTCTTTGATATAACTTTGAGCACTTTTTAGTGAGTTGAGGCAAGTGCATGTGGGAGAATCAAGCTAGAAGAGAATGTATACTAATGGTGATGTTAGCTTGTGTATGAAGGAATAAAAACACAAGGCTCACATCTCAGTCTCAGTAAAAGGACTGAGATGTTTCTATGATGCAAAAATTCTTTTAACATAAGGTAAAATGGTAAAACTCAGAGAGAAAAGATATCATTGTGAAACATACAAAAATGCAAGGCTCAGCTGATGTCATACCCAGGTATGTCAAATACACTCATACCCCTCATTCCTAGTCCAATGCTCCCGACTCTCCTGATCGCAACACACTTCTCTCCAGTTTTTTTTTCCAATCACAGTCAACTCAATGGCTGACAAACATAAAGCATCAAATATCACTTGGTTGAACTCTGCTCTCCACAATCGTCAGAAAAGTGCAACCCTTATCAACCAAGTTCAAATCCAATAATAGCATTTAATGAATCCTGAAAATATGTGTCAGAGATCCCTCTCATGCAGTGTATTATTCTTATTGTTAACCAAATGGTCCCTGGTTATAACCAACTGTTAAGTTTCATGACCTTGATGAAACTATTTTTGGCCAGGAAATTGACAGAGATAAGAGTGAAGCAGGTGATGGTTCCAACAAGGATTTGAGATGTATGGCTTGATGGTAGCATCAATCTTGTCAGTGAGGATGACTCTAGATATCTGTACTGCAGTAATTGGGTGTTTGTTGGTAGTGAGGATGATGCTCATCTAGATGGTCCCAAGCTCCTGGATCTTCTATCTGACAAGACAATCAAAATGAAGACTCAAAATCAGTGGCAAACACCTGGGCCATCTTCAGAGGTAGCTGATGATGGTTCTGTAGTCTGGGAGTTTAGCTTTTCTCAAACTCTGTAGCACAAAAATTATGATATGATTGGTGTCAATAACTACCCTGGGGATACCCTAGGTTAAAAACATGTCCAAAATTTGGTGGGGAGTTTTTCACAGAACACTAGAGTGAAACAAACAACTACCTCCCTACCTTCCTTGACTGTTATGTCACATATTTCTAAATTTGGGCATATTGTTGTTTGGCTGTGAAGGCTACTCCATGTTGTTAATAAGGGTCAGCCCTGGTGAAGTTCTAGTTTATATCTAGCACAGGCAAACAATGACATAGTATAATAAGGTAGGGCTACTACAAAATCAACCAACCTCACATGATGAATGTAATGAAAGCATGACAGAATTCCAAAATTGATGAAGGCTCTAGGATAAGATGAATGAGAGAGAATTGGAAACCTGTGGATGATGGAGCATACTGCATAGTACAGTTCATAGGGACCCAATTCATTAAAAAGTGCATGTAGTGTAATTTATGGACATTAGATGATAAAGCAGTTGTGCCTCTCCAATTCTAGACTTGGACCAAATTTCTTATGACCTTGACCATGCTTCATGGATGCATAATTCAACTCTCAGTCCCATTGGCATTAATGCACATTCTTTTGATGATTCCATTGATCCTGATACCTCTGTCTTGTTCTCTCATGCACTGCCATCTTCAATTCATCCAACAGGGGCTCAATCTAATGCATCCACTGCTATTATATTTTTTTCTGATGATTCCAACACTTTGTCACTTGGACCCAACATATTACTCAAATCAAACACACCTGCTGATCTCATGTGTCTATTTTCAGCAAATCTTATTCAGAGGTGTGCTTGAACTCACTGGTGGGAAATTAAGTGTCCATGCTGCGAAGCCTAGATGTTAAGACCATGCACAAAGGGTAGGACTAATTCTGAGGGGCTTGGCTTCAGCTCGTGCGCTGCGCCCCTTACCCAAGTATGTGCCCTTAATTTCAGATTGGTGTCCGAAGAAAGTCTGAAGGCATCCGAAGATGTCCAAAGGACATCCAAAGGCACAGGAAACTTTGGAAGGACTTTCCGGACGGGTGCAAGTAACTTCCGGATGAGTGTGGGAAAGTTCTGGAGGAACTTCTGGAAATTACGATGAGGTTGCGTCCTAATACAGATACATATAATGGCTACTCAGGACAAGTCCTGAGTAGAAGCAAACAGAGGAATGGCTGCAAGGACAAAGTCTGAAGCAGAATAGGTCCGGAGGACCACGGGAAAGATCCAGATAGGCTTCTGGAAACTTTGGAGGATCAGATGGGTGGATGAGCGGAGGAGTGGAGGAGCGGAGCTCTGGCCTAGGGAATTCCTCCCTAGGCCTGAGACGGATATTGACTAAGTTGAAGGACTAGAACTGATAAGAGAATTTAGAGTGAAGACTAGTGCGAGGACTAATATAATATTCAGACTGAGGTACTACAAGACATATACACGAGTTTATATACTAAGAGAAATAATGGAAGGATCAATAAGCAGAGTCCAAGGCTATGTATGAAGCATATGCAAAGGTTAACAAACGTGAGTCGGAAATGGACATAGGTAAATGGATCAGTAATCATACTGGTAATAGATATAGCCGAGAAAATGGAAAGAAGGAGATACCGAATAGGCTGTGTTAACATTATATGCACAGGAAATGAATTAAGAAGCTTATCGTATATTGGATAGAAAACAGATCTATACATCGGATTGGACCGGATTGGACATGGACCAGACGAGATGCGTGGATATATAGGATGTGACATTAGGGTGATGGGACAAGGATGAGTGATGCAGGCTAGCTGCAAAGGACAAGGGATCTGGACATGGACATGTGGATATGGATGTGCAGAGGTGCAGGGATCTGGATGGGTACTAGAGACATGGATAGGTCATCCGAAGGTCCAGATGAGGCATGGGAATATTATCAGATGTAGGTCTGGAATACAGGATATGACACTAGATCAAAACTACTCTTCTGATTCAAATCCTTAGCAATTTAGATGCTCCAGGGTATTTTAATACTCTTAGTGACTGTAGGCAGGGTAAAAAGTGTCTGAAAGGCCATAGTTCAGCAGATTCTTCACCATTGCCAACCACACTCAGCCCTGCCCTGAGTATTTCATCACACTTTACTTCATCTGATACATCACATGTGATTGATGCATACCCTGGAGTTTTGATACATTGGCCAGTTCCAGACCCTTTATTTCTTGAAACCTTCCCTGTTGGTTGAGCTTCTGCAGGCCAAGGTGTCCTTCCTTTTGACATTGATGCTCATGGAAACATCCCTTGTGCATACTCTCATAACTGTGCAGGTACTACTGGGACACCAATGTCACCTTGTAGTGGGTGCACTGAGGTTGTGGGATTCATCAAACACCTTCTATTACTTGCTTAAGATATCAAACCACATACTAAATACCAATTTCTAAGTTATTCTGATATGGTCAATATTGCACATCAGTACTCTGCTGAAAATATTTGACTGAAACTCAAGGTTTGTTGTTTGCAGGATAATGATCTAACCATACTGATAAATATCTGAAGGGTCTCACATGTACTTACACAACTGGATGACTATAAGTCACTTATTATGGCACTATCAGAGCATGATATCTCACATCTTCAATACATCCTTACAGTTGCACTCAAGAGAGGGTCAAGCATCCAGCAGATAATTAACACTCTTGAAGATTCTCTTGCTGGTGCTTACTGCCTACAAGGATATACAGGCAATGATTTTGATATGGCCATATTAGCATACTGACTTGGTGGGCACGCACTCCTTCATGCATTTAGTCATCACTTAGCTCTCCCATCACTATGTACATTACAAGCCCACTGAAATTTCATGTCCATCACACCTACAATTGGCCCGATTGCACCTGATCAACTTGACTCAAATATTAACAACTTTCTTCTTAATCCACTTTCTGATAGTTCCCTCCCTCATTGTGGATACTCTGTCTTGATGGACAAAATCACACTGGAAGAAAGGGCCTCACATCATTGTGCATCAAACAGCATCATTGGATTGTATTATTTTTATTTGTATCTTGTTGATCCATCCCTTCACACATATGACTCTGCATTAAGGATTGCTGAGAAGCTTGTAGAGGGGACAATACAATTAGGGAAGGAGATGTTAGTCATTGCTGTAGGCTCATTTAGGGATGATGAGATTTTCCCTGTCCTTACCACACCTACCTGCAAGTGTGAGGACAGTGAGAAAATGATGTCTATTTTTATGCTGGTCAAAGATCGTTGGAAAGAAACTGAAGCTGAAGAATAACTTGAGCCAATCTTTAGTTTTGCTACAGATGGAGACTTGACATGAAGGGTGGCTGGTCACTGATTGTTCCTCAAGACCAAACTTTCAGTAACGTTGTATTGGTAGGGGTTATACAGGTGCTAGGTCAGAGGCTGGTAGGCAGGAGGTGTCAGAGGTCCCAGGGGCAGTAGAGGTGTCAGAGGTCTTGGTTGGGTCTTAGAGGTAGTGCATGTGGCTTGTAGTCTGCACTCTAACCATGAGCAGTGTCCTTGTGTTTGCTTGTCATCTGTTCATCATACCAACTCAACGTCCAAGCTCTATGGGACACTCTCTCACATGCGGGACCTTAATCTTGCTACTGGTGAAGGTAAAATTACTCTTGACTTCAACTATAAACATATCTTCAAGTATGAGTACTTGATGATTGTGATCCTTTATTCCTTTGCTAACTACTGGACTGTGTAGGATGGTGCACCTTGCTTTGCAGCCACAAGGGAATGAAATGTCAATGGTCATACTATTAACAGTGCAGTACTTACTCGCTATCTCTCATGGCTACTCAATCAAAATGAGGCTTCCATCCTCAAGCTTCTAAATCCAGATGACCCCCAAGATGTCCCTCATGCAATTGAACTTATGCAAGCTATAATCACCCTTTCCAAGAATGAATTCGACACTGCAATCATGTCCATCAGCAAATGTGCAGATATTGCAGCCATCAAAGTTCTTGGTGCTATCCTAGAGGTCATCCTCCTCCCATTTATTGATATCATACTGTCACTGCACTAATAAGTCGCCCATCCCAGCTACTATGCACATCTCACATTCACATTTTTCCATTTGTATCACTCTGCGTTCATGCCACATGTTCTCTATTATGACTCACAGATGATGGCAAAAAATGCATGCTTCTGCATTGCAAACCAGCAGAAACTTAACAGATTGCAAAGGTTTTGGCTCATTCAGACTAGTGACGATTATCTGAAGAAGCTATTTGGTATCACATGAATGAGGGGCCAGCATAATTCTGCCATGAACTATTTACAGGCACTTGATCACATTGGCACCGCCAAGGATATAAATACTGTTTTCAAGAAACACCCAGACCTTGAGTCTAGCTCACAATGACTCAAAATCACCTGTATTGAAGGACTTGATCATATTTGCTGTGATCTGTGGGTTGGAGATGTGATTGCATCACATTGTAACCCTCCCTCAGCATGGAAGGATGGTTGTGATAAGGCATTGACTGTGCTCACAGACACCCATATGTCTGTGGTCTGCTGCGCATTCAACAAGTTTTTTTTGCAGGATGGCTATGACCTTATGCAGCCCTGGGGGAACAAACAAGTACTTAGGGATATTGGATGTTGAAGGCATTGAGTTGAGTACAAATTCTACTTTTCTTCCCAATACTGCAGTTTCAAGTGAGTCACTACTACTGGTGGCAGGTCCTACCAGCATTGAAGAGGAGCCTAAGCTAGACAAGGATGTTCTTACCCTGGAGGAAGCCTTTACTCATGATGTTGCATTTGGAAGCCTGAACATTGACCATGACCCTACCATTCCATCAACATTGCATCCTGATACTCTAGCTTTCATTAGTGGCCCTGGGATTAATTCTAACAATTATCTTCTTGTCCATGGGAAGTATATCCACAAGGAGACAATCTGTTGATGAATGCTCAACAAGCATTTCATTGTAAAGTCTCTCAATAGACAGGAGTGAGTTTATAGCATCAGTTTTACCAAGGTTAATTGTCAATGTGAGCTCCCAGGGAGGTCAATTACTGGTGGTAATACATTCATTATTGGTGATATTTTCCTCACAATCATCTGCATTAACCTCAAACTTACTATTGCACTTGTCCATTCTATCTCAATCAAACATACCAGCATTACCCATCATCATATTCTTGCCTCTAATGTTTGCACTCCCAACATCAAACTCACTGGCCAAATCTAATGTTGATCCCCATGCACCAACCTGTTGAACAGTGCTCCTGGCTCTGGATGGGAGATTATGTCAAAATGTGCTCAGAAATCCAAGGAATCAAGCAAACAACAGAAGAGGTTGTTGAAATCACTGTGCCAGGGCTTCTGGTAGAGCTCATTAAACCTGACTCCTGAGATGACATATGTTTGCATGCACAATGACATCAATTCCAACAAGTTTTTCACATTGAATAATCTCTGGAACACGTGGATAATTGAAGAGTTGGCTCTCTCTCTCACAAGTGACACTCTTTGGCACAATGCCTGTGAGCATTTGATCAATTAGCATTAAGAATATCATCCACATTCCTACCCCTTCTGATCTTTCTATGTTTCCTTATGCTCTTCCTGATGGTAAGTTTCAATTTTTCTTATATTTGTCATGCTACTAATATAATTACATAGGTTCAGCAGGTATCATTTGTATCGAGGTGAGTGAACAACTTGCTGCAAGTGAATTTGGCCCACCATCAGAATGTCCACTATGTGGGAACAAGACAGATTTGATGCATGTGCATGTTAGCATCTACATATTGCAAGTGTCTTGTGGTGTAACAAGCATCAACAATAATCTAAAGCAACAGGTAAGTCGTGTCATAGTTGTATAGCGTCAAGTGTTGACTTTGATGTTTTAGGTTGGTCTTCATCAGCCATGTGGATTCTGCAGACAATCAGGCCACCAGGAATGCAAGATTCAAATCAAAATCACAAACAGTGGTGCCATTTTGAAGGTTGATTCATTCTGCCCTTATGCCCACACCTTCTGGTACTCAAATGCCAACATTGGCTCAAACAACAGACCCTGTCACAATGTCCCTCTCAATTGTGAGTTGTGTCACACATCTTTGGCACCCATCACTGGTAAGAAAAGTCGCACCATTGCTCCCTTCATTGACACTGTTTGGCATTACAACATGATCCAGCAAGCCCCTTTAGTGACTTCATCCTATAGTGTAGGGCAGCCTGCCTTAGGCAATGTCATGGGTACCAGTGACTCATGTGGGCTGTGGGTGTGGGTATCTGGTGGGTGTGAGTGGGGGTATGCACTTCAGGTACCCACACCCCTACCCATACCCCTATGGTGGGTATGTAAGCAAAATGTTATATAACTCCAATACTGTACCAAGTGCAAACCTTAACCTAAAGCACAATACCAATCAACAGAAGGATAGCCAACAACACTAACAAGTTATCATGCATTCAACAGTTCTCAAAAACACTACTAAACATATCACTAAACTCACAGATAAAGCAAAGGCAGCAGTAGATGAGAGGCTCAAAATCACATCCAAAAAAAGAAAGAATACTGATGGTAGCAACAGAACAATACACACACAGCCGAAGAAGGCCAAGTCAACCCAGGAACATGGCATTAATGGTGTTGAGGAAGCACCTCATAACATCCCACCATCAACTGAGCCTCACAGCAGAACCATTGAACAAGCCCCACCTAAAGCCCATCTAGCACCAAGCCAACAAGCAGCAGTCCACTCTGAAGATAAAGATGAAGTGTTGAATGGCGATGTAGAAACAACAATACTGAGAGGAACAAATGATGCTCCTAACTGTATCTATAAATGTTATAAGGTCACACATTGCCTAGTCTGCATTGCTTGAGGAGACAAGTGCGTTCAACCCTAAAGGGGAAGCGAGTACAGCAAGGATCTAGAGGTACATGCTGAAGTGAAGCACGAGAAGGCACAGGTGCATGCAAGGCACGAAGGTGCAGGAACGCATGGGAAAGTGCACACGTGTATGTGGAAATGAGAGACTAAGCTTAAGTGATGATATAAAGCAAGATAAGAGATGTGAGATGCAATGTGCTAATGAATAGATTTCTACTGCGACTTTCTAGGTATTAAGTAGGTAAGTAAAGTTGGGTGAAAAGTCAGTTAGTTGGAAAGTAAGTTGGAAAAGTCAGTTTTTAATAGTATGTACTGCTGGCGCTTATATAGTGTGCCTAAGTACAGTCATGCGGAGCCAAAGTGCTACTGAGTAGGTATGTAAAGATATATATAAGTAAGGGTCCATGATAAAAATAAAGACGGAACAATATGCAAATGAGAGAAATAGAAATATATGTACTATAGAACTTGGTGGACAGTGGATGGATGCATCTGGATGGCTGGTGCTATCACATCGGGGTTTGTGATATTTAAGACAGGTTTGAATGTCGTGCGAAATGACAAGATAATACTTAAAATTTAGGTTGTCGTCTAAGCAGAATTGAATTTTCAAATATTAATTAGATCTTGTGCGACATGCGAAACATAAAGCATTAGCAAATATTTTGTTGCCGGCTGAATGTCAATGACAATAAAAAATATAAATGTATATTTAATGCTTGCTTAAACTTCAAAATGAAACTTCATGTTTAATACTCAAAAAAACTTCAAGCATCACACATGACTGAATACCTGCTACTGTATGAAGTTTAGACCGCCACTTAGATGGGCGTCAAAATTTTAAATACCCCCTGATGATAAAATGTGAAGATAAAACTTGAAGTTTTATCTTCAGATTAAATAGATTGCCCGATGATTGCCCACCCATTGCCCACTCATTGCCCACTTACGATCCGATGCACACAATATAGCGCCCACTCATGATACACGATAATTTATATGTAGTACAAGTATACGAACAAGAGCAATTACAGTAGTAGTAACTATCTATGTACAAAAAAAATCGCTTTAAGTCTTTGTGAAAGCTAAGCAGGAGATATCAGAATCAGAGACGGCGCAAGTAATAACTATCCTTACCAGTAGTAAGAAGACTGCAACATGCTGTGTCGACGTTTTTCATCATTTTGTTGGTGCCCGGATTGAACTTAAGTGAGCCTTTCCACTGCTTACCAGTAATTGGACCATTAGCATCATTAGTGGATTGATGCCGCTCTCGTGAAACACCCTGTCGAATGTTCTCCAGGCGTGACAGGAACCAAGATTTGCATTGACTGGACCAGAAACCCACGTTCAGCCCTGAGGCAGCCCATGCCTGGGGTCTTGGCCACCAAGAGACAATTTCAACATTCCTGTCATCTAAAAAAAATTAAAACATAAGTGCCGCTATCGATGCGAGTAAGAGAAATTGAATTACTATTATGCACATAATATGTTCCGCACATGAAATCTACCTCCTCTTCTGACAGCTCATCATCAAAATAAGTTTGGCCATTGACGTCCAGCATGAGGCCAAACAGTACTGCTTCCCATGAAATGCCGTCGAGAATGGAGGGGATGATGTCGAACCCAAGACTATGTAAGGCCAGCCGCCATATGAGCCCGCCATGAAGAAGGGCTGCTCTTGCGCGAGGCTGGTTCATGAACTCGTGTCGGTGCTGCTCATACATGATGTAGTCAGCATAGACAGGCCTGAAACGGGGAAGCCTGTTATTGTTGGGGGAGTAGACATGTCTGAGGGAGTATGTGTGGAGTTCCGTAAGCGGGCGTCGTGCTTGAGGCAAAACTGACATTGGTAGCAACGTCTTGATGGCGATTCCTTTTTCAAGGAGGTTACGTGCGATCATTAGTATATCTGAACCCCAGTCATGCCAGAGGCACATCACGGCCATGATAGCGTCAGAGACCGCCAGTTTCCAGGGTACCAGACTAAACGACAGACGCAGCTCGATTATGTAGAACCGCTGATTGGGCTGCTGTAAATAGGAAACTCAAATGTGTGCGTTCGAGGTCAACAGGGAGGGGTTAGGTCCTAGATCCCAGAGATCAGGTGGGATATCGGATAATTGAGATTGGGGAAGCGTGATGAGGTAACCTATAAAGCATGTGATAACATGCTTCTGTGCCTCTGGAATTGAGACAATATTCATAGGGTCATTGCCAACCATCTTGCATAGGTGAGCCCATTGTGTCTTGCGAGTCCAATCATCGAATGTGGTTGATCTGCCTCGGGGTGTAGTGGTAGATGCTGCAAGTCGAAATCCAAGATGGAAGTGTAAAATTGAGACAAACTGCTCAACACTTCAAGTGTATTGAGCTGAAGGTGTGACTTCATAATGACCGAAGTAGGTTTTGATGTCCCGTAAGAAACTGGATAGTGGGGGCGGGGGGGGGGTGGAACGGTGGGTTCAGAAGGAGCAAGGGCAGATGCGGGCGGAAAATTATCTTCCTCCCAATTGCCATCAGGAATGCTGGTAGGATCCAATGTGTCACATAAGTCCCACTCATTGCGGAATGAGTCATATTACCTGGTAGATTGGTTATATGACATCCAAGACGTCGGTACCTCTGCCTTGGTGAGACAGACACATTCAAGAAAGCCGCCAAACTCATAATTGGGTTGCCATTCGAACACCACGACTGTGCTGGATCTGCCAGGAATCCCGTGGTTCATGGCTGCATGCTCATGGCTCTGATGCGACTGCCATCGAGCTGGCATCTCTGTCTCCTCTTTCTTCTTATTCTCCTCATGGTGCCACGCAAAAAATGTCTTCCAATCTTCTCCTCGCTTCTGTCCAGAGTGGGGTTGGGGGATTGGAAATGATGAATCTGTGCAAGCTTCGGGAATATCGGATACGGGCTGCTCTCCACCGGCTTGACCCCATCCAAGTGCACTAACATCCCATCCAAGGGTGCCCTGACTCTTGTTGTCAGACTGACCCCATGTATTTTCATCTGGCTGACCCCACATATTGTCATCTGGCTGACCCCACATATTGTCATCTGGCTGACCCCATTGAATTGGCTCGGTAATTGACTCAGTCGCATGGGTGATAGCTACCTGAGACGGAATATAATGACGCAAGGTGAAATTGACAGCAGAGGCATCAATGCCACCAGAAGCATTTTGGGGAAAGTGAACCCAAACCGGGATTGAGAATTTCTCAAACATGGGCAATTGACCTTCCCAAGGGCAGTACTTGGAAGAAATGAGGACTCCCGTACATGGCACGCTTGTTGTGAGATCCCCAATGAATGAGCGCGACAACTCAAGAACCTATTCAGTGGGTATGGGATGGTTGGGATCGTCTGTTAAGATAGATGTCCAAGATCGAGAACCATGGTATTGACGAGTCATGATGTGCCATGAGCAGGTGGTGGCGATTACTAAAAATACATCAGGCAATCACAATAAAATGAACATATGGTAGCATACATACAGAGAAATGTGTCCCGCGACCTTATTGTGACCTTTTTGGCAAGGTTAGCATCTGCATGTGACCATTGGTACCCAAAGCTAGTCGGAGGGTGCAGAAGTTTAGTCTCCCATGGAACGAGCAGCCCAGCACCCAAATGTTCCAGGCACCAGAGCAATTTCTGCTCTAAGGTGACCCATGCTTCCCGAATATTGTGGTGGAGGATGCATTTTCCATTTGAATCCACCTCTATGAGGAGCGAGAACCTGGAGTGATTGAGGCAACCAAAGATCAGCCCATCGAAGGTAGGATTCTGGGGTATCAGAGGAAACCATGGACGAGCTCTGTATGCCCAACAAATAGAGAGCAGCCTTTGGCTATTGTCGGGAGAACAATCATAGTCATCGCGAGGGTCCCAAACAGGCTCAAAAGGAATGATGTTGGGAAGTGAGTGTGCAGTGACACAGGTATAGACCTGCCCATCATGCAAAACGACACAGAGATTGTTACTCATGGAAGCATAGGGATGTAGAGATGTAGACTATCGCAACAGTACAAACCGTTACAACGTTAGGGTTGA
This sequence comes from Suillus hirtellus, assembly GCA_016695485.1. Taxonomy (NCBI): domain Eukaryota; kingdom Fungi; phylum Basidiomycota; class Agaricomycetes; order Boletales; family Suillaceae; genus Suillus; species Suillus hirtellus. The sequence continues at coordinate 301,813 of MU172310.1, read as the reverse complement.
GAGTATATCGAAGAGCTACCGCAACAGTACAAACCATTGTGTTAGATGTTAGAGATCAAGAATGACCAGTGATGATGCATCTATATAGCAGTGGCAGAGTTTCAACGAGTGATTACCTTATCAGGGGCTACAATGAGATCACAGTGTGGATGTGAAATAGAAACAAAAAACCACTGTTGAATTAAGTGAGACACGACCACAACAGGTTAAGTGAGACACAATAACGGTAAAGTGGAGTTCAATACAAGAACTACCCAAACAATATTACGTGTAGGGTGTGGACGACATTAAGGACTAAGACGCTGACCAATGTTAAGTAATAAGAAAAGTGAGGAAAAACACTATGATGACGCACCAGGCTGTAGTATAGTTTCCGCCAAAGACAAGGGCAAGGATGTTAATACTATAATAAATTATGTGATGAGGATGAGTATGAAGTAGAATAGATAGCTACTGACAATATATGCCATGTGGGGGAGAGGTGGGAGAGGCTAGCACGGATGTTGAGCCAGGGAGTGATGAAGGTCAACTGGGATGGAGAATAGAACGATGGGCATGACTGTACATACAGTCATGCCCTGAGGGAAGGTCGTCGAAGGCCGTGTTCGATGAGAATGAGAGTGGAAGGTCGTTGTCAGTGAGCTGAGGGAAGGTCATTGAAGGCCGTTGTCGATGAGAATGATAGGCATGACTGTATGTACAGTCATGCCTTGAGGGAAGGTTGTCCAAAGGCCTTTTCAATGAGAAAGGACGATAGGCATGACTGTACATACAGTCATGCCCTGAGGGAATGTTGCTGGAGGAGGGAAGGTTGTTGAAGGCCTTTGTCGATGAGAACAATAGGCATGACTGTATGTACAGTCATGCCTTGAGGGAAGGTTGTCAAAAGGCCATTTCAATGAGAAAGGACGATAGGCATGACTGTACATACAGTCATGCCCTGAGGGAATGTCGCCGGAGGAGGGAAGGTCATTGAAGGCCTTTGTCAATGAGAACAATAGGCATGACTGTATGTACAGTCATGCCCCTGAGGGAATACGATAGGCTTGACAGTACATACCATCAAGCCTAGGAAAAGTAAGGATATTCAAGTCGAAATTCATAAGCAATACAGACTTGGAACTTTGGCGACAAAAGAGCACAACAGTGACAAACAACAATATTCCCATAGCTTCAACCTTGTCCTTGTCTAATCCCTGTTGAGCTCGACAGTTTGTACTGTTGAGCTCATCGTCCCCCATCCTTAGAGCACGACGGTATGTACTGTCGTGTCTCCTGCATGGATTTATCTTGGCAATTCCACCATTGCAATCCTTTGGACCCATGGACCCGACATTGTGTCATTGCTCCTTCTCTTTCGCCGCCGACTGTGAACCTTTAGTTCACACTGTCGAGCTCCTGCGATCCTTTAGATCACGCAGGTCCATCTATCCAACCAACCAATCCAGCGGTCAACACCCATCATCCCTTTCACTGTATGTATGGTGGAAGGGTAACGGCTATCTCTATCTCTCGGTGACTTCCTCCCTTTGCTGACTGCAATCCTTTGGATTATGCAAGCCCATTCGTCATGTCAGGTAAGCAATTCAATTGTCAACAAATCCAACTATCGACCAACAGTTAAAAATCCAGTCGTCAATATCATCCCCTCCACCGTACATACAGTGGAGGGGACATGATTTATTGTACATTCAAATGTCAAAATATGTCATGTTCAGCTAGCGTGCTATCTGGCTAGCTATCTGTATCTGTTACTGGACAATAGTTAGGCTCTTTGTCCATTCATCTCCCTTCGCTGCCTGTGGATGATCAGTATCATGCTTGCCCTCATCTTCATTGGCCTCTCCACCTGCTTCTTGAACTATCTCCATGAGCTTGGCTGCTAATCCCCAGAGCATCCTAATATCATGTTTGATGGATCCTTCAGTCAGCCCTTCATTATCGTCCTTGATATCTACATACTCACCGAACTTCATTGCTGCTTTGACATGCTGTGAAAACTCGTTGGCCACATTAACTATTGTCGCTGAAGTCATGTACCCATGCACGCGGTTCACTGCACTGTCCTGGAGGTGTGTTAGTTATATCCCTGCTGGCCAAATGACCCACTTACCAAAAAGCTGTCTTTATAATTTATCAGCAGGAAGACACTCAATAACATCATCAGTATGCGCAACAGGGACCAGCAATTCTCTGAAGGTGCCTTAGGTGCAGATGGTGCCTTCTGCACTGCATAGTTGTACGCCCATATTTTGATTGTGGTTTTCCTGCGCCCTGGTGCAGTCGAAGCACTAGCAATTGTGCAGCAGCCATGGAGATCGCACATCTAAACCAGTTCAGTCACATTCTTTCCGACCAATTTTAACACTTACGAATATTGTTTACACAAGGCCAGAGTCTGCATGTTGGAGGGTTTCGAGTATCTGCCCTGTCTTCCAATCAAATACATATACCAATCCATTGTCGCTTCCCCCCACAACTACCTTGCCTTCTTCCCCAAAATGCCACTTGCTTGGGGAGTGACATGCTTGGTACAGCAGTTGCAAACGTTCGAACAGGCTCACCGTCACCTTCAAGGCGATACAATGTAAAACCATCTGCCACATTATCCATGATGAAAACACCCCACTTTGAGTGCACCGCAGTGTAACCACTGGATAACATCAGCAATGCGCGGGTCAAGAGTGGTATCCGTACTCACATCACTGATTTGCAGCTCATTTCCTGCACCATGCTACCATCTTCATCCTTCAGCTTTATGCTGTTCAGTGCTTAGTATGAGCCGATGAAAATTCTGCAGTGGAGGGACTCACAAGTTGCCATCATAGAGCCCGAAGACATAGACATCTCGGTTATCTGCGAACACTACAGACTTTGGTACTGTGTTTTCAAGTCGCACTGCAAAGACGGACTGGAGTTGCGAGCTTGCATTGAGTGTAAGAACCTGAACGATTTTGTCTCTCATCCCCACTGCAATCCATAGGTTGCCTTCAGAGGAAGTCGAATGCCAGGACAAGCATGTAATCTCAAAACCTGATCCAAGTCTCCTGGTGCAAATCTCCTGGAATTTTTTCTGCTGATGTCAATTAACGGTCGAGCAGGAACCTTGGGCACTCACATTCGTGAGACTGTGTCGCAAAAATATGATGTAACCCAGGCCTGTTCCATAACAGAGGGTTTCTGCTGCTGTTTTCCTGGTCGTGGACCAGATTGCGCAACTGACTGTTCCCCGGGATTCATGATGGTGAGACGAAGATGTGAGTTCTTTCCGAGATTTGATATCCCAGATTTTGATGCCCTCAGTACCTGCTTGTTTATTAGCACTGTGTATGGCTGAGTGTCTGCTTTCTTACCACCACATGCAAGCAGGTTCCCATCATTAGAGATCGCAAGTGCATAGACAGAGCCACTGTAGGTGGTCAAATGAGTGAGCAGCTTGTAATGCTGTAGCTGCGCTGATTTGTTGAAAAACGTAGGAAGGAAAGACATTGTAATATGATCTACTGTAGTCGCCCACTCACAGCGTATTTATTAGCATTGCTCATTTGTTTCCAAACACTTTTGTATCATTGATTCCATGGTAACTTGTCACTTGTAGACACTGCTATGAGATACATTGATGTTCCCCTCCATAAGTCCTATTCTTTTCTTGTGCTTCGATGGTTACCATTTGTTATGCAGCCCTTATTGTTTTCACCCAATATGGTAATCTGTCGACTTTCGCTTCCTCTTGAACATCCCTTAAGTTCAATGTAGTTATTTGGCTCTCTCTATCTATCACTCTATCATGTACAATACTCCTGCAGTTGTTCCTCCTTTCTATGACTCGGAGACTGGTGCACCACTGCCCTTTCCCCCAATGCTCACGGACCAGCTGGAGCTGTTTGGTCATGTTGATCGTCGCCCACTTACACTTATTGCCGATGAGGTCCTAGTTCCAAAAGCTAGTAGTATCATTCCCACTGCAAGGGCATCATTGTCCATGCATGCCCCTGAGTTCAAACTCGCAAAGTGGGTGCTCAAGCAATCTGATCACTCTCCCTCGCCGTACCTAAAGAAGGCCACATTCTTGTGTTCCCGTTCCTGTTCCCATTCCTGTTCCCGTTCCCGTTCCCATTCCTGTTCCCATTCCTGTTCCCATTCTCCAACACCTTTGTCCTCAGATTCTATGGGCTCTTTGGAATCTTTGTCAGATAGCAACTCCTCAACTTCAAGTTACTGGAAGACTTGAAGATTCCTAAACCTCCCAGCGAACCTGGGCGCCCAGGGCGTGGGGGGTACACACTTCATGAAGTTTTGGATTGGAATCTGAAGTTGTATTCAAAATTCAAGGTTCGTTAAGTATTTTTGTACCATCAGCATTGTAAAGTAACTCATGAATTCAAGAAAAATATGAATCAATTCATTGAGGACCACCTTGACACAACAAAATGCGCTTCTGCTCAAAGTCCTGCGCTGTTGAATATTGTGCGCGACAAGGTGAATAGATCAGTCTTGTTGTTGTTGTCAATGAACTCATGACATTCAGGCTCTCAATAGTTTCCCAGACCTTGAAAATTATAGCAACTTATGGCCTGTCAATGACATTATCATGACACGTCTGAAATACATGTCAGGTCGTGCTAGACGAAAGGAGGGAGAAATGGCTGTAGGCAAGAGCAAGAGCAAGAGCAAGAGCAAGTAATACTCCCGCAGCACTAGATATCCCCATCCTTTACCACTGTATGCATTAAGCTTGTGTTCCGAACTTGTGTCCAAATGATGCAAGTGTGACCCTCTCACCTACCCTCTCACCCAACGACCCTGATGCTCTGATCGTCTCAATTTACATGCATGCATCCTGACATCTTCCATGGAGGTCGACATAATGGAAGATGTAGCAGTCGCTTACGGCTTCAACAACCTCCTAGATATCCAGATATCTTTCCCCAATTCAGCACAGTCACACAGCCATTACCGATTTTGAGATCATGTACCCCTGCTCAGCCCTAGAGTTTAACATGGAAGTCTTTCTGAAGCGCTCATAGTTGTTGCCAACGACTGAACATAAATTGCATAGAAAATGCAGGATGTACTTGAATAAAATCTGATTTCCAAAGACGAGAATACTATTGCAAGTTTCAATAATAATATGTTCAGTCTAGCTGAGAATACTAATTTGTGGTCTAGAAAATTACACTACTCCACACCTCGCCGCCAATCGGCAATTTATACGAGTGCTCAATGGTTTTACAAGAGTAAGATCATGTGGGAGCCTAGCTCTTGGATGACCGCTTATCTTCTGCGCAAAGCTGAAAGAGATAGTTAAGGTAGGCTCAATAAAATGTGAAGTTTTACTCACTGGTGAATTAAGAAGTCAGCAAGCACATTATCTCTGCCTCGCATGTTCACGGAAGTATTGTTGACACCAATCCTCATAACTACTGCATCACCTCGGAACTTATGATCGTCCCTGCTAAGAAGCACGTTGGCTCTAAGACGAAGATGCCGTTTGAAGAATATGCAGAATTGATAGACATGTCTCCCTTCGTGCACAGTCACGAAACAGTTGTGGATGTAAGGTTGCACGGTAGCCTCCTCGAAGAGACTTTCAGGAACAGGAAAGTGCTGAGCAGTACACAAGTGACCAGAACACCGCGTCAACATAGTGACCTGACAGGGTCTGGTCCACAATGTCAAATATAGCCTGCACCGCAGGTGAAGTTCTGGGGTCTGATTTGAAGGTCAAAACAGGGGTGCAAGCAAGTGTCTGATAACTTACAGATGATGTCAGAAAGATATACATGTGAGAGTTTACCATGCTGGACTCGATCAAGACAAGTAAGACGTGGGCGATGAAAGTGGGCGATGAAAGCGGGCTGTATTAATGGTCCAGCTTTTAAACTTGACGTGCTAAGTCAAATATAAAGACAATAACCAATTAATTAGAGAGTCTGCTTAGAGTCTACTTCGGGGCCAGCAACAGCGGAGAGCCAAAACCAAATCAGTAATGAAGGATGACAATAAGAATCTGTAATGTTAATCTTGCAGCGCTGGTTGCTAAGGGTAATTGTATAATGCAATTGTATGGGGGAATTGAGCAATGAGATAATTGAAAGTGATGAAAATGGCAAGATGGACTTGTTGTTCATGCAAAAAGACAACTAGAAGAATAAACACTTGAATGACTTAAGAAGACTCAGAAATAAGCCATTCCATTGTGCAACTTAACGATGAATTCTTACCCCGCTATGAGTGTCGATAATGTCGATGTTGACATGCAGCGTCATGAGCTAGAAGATGCACAGACATCTCATGATGCAGATTTGTTCGATGACAATGAAGACGATGATGAGAGCAGTCCTGGTAACTTCATGGATGCTCTCAGTCAGCCCCCCAGTCAGCTTCCCACTGATGCTCTGCTGCCCACTCCACCCACTCAGCCTCCCACTGATGCTCTCAGGGTTCGATGTATGGTTCAAATTGACAAGAGGGCCAGAGAAGAAGTGGTACGTCTGGATAGCACTAATCAACTTCCGTGACTCATAGCGCCCACCCAGATGGCTGAAAAGCGTCGCTTCCATGAAGTTGACTTTTCACAGTCACTTCGCCAGACTTTGTATGAACAACAAGAACAAATCAAGCAAATACTGGAGGAAAGAGTAGTATGCACAACAAATTCATTGAATATATGTCACAGCTAATCATACCAGCAGTTACGCCAAGAAGCTCAAGACAGCCTCAACGAACAACATCGTTTTATAGAAGAAGAGCGTGAGCGTCACATATGCGATGTCAATGAGAGGACTTGGCAATGGAAAGTGGCCCTGAAAGAGCGGGAGAAGCAAGTGAGTGCAACAGACACTTCAGTTAGACATATGCTTACAAGCTAATAGGAAATTCACGCACGGGAAGAACAAGCAAAGAAGAACACTGCTGAAGAAATGGTATGGCGTGAAGCACTGGCACAATGTGAAGCAGAATTAAGCACAAGAAAAGACAAAGAGGTAAGGAAGACTAACCGATCGTAAAACTCCCTGATGATGTCGATGTCAGGCAGCTAGCTGAAGAACTGGCACGACATGAAGAAGAATTAAGCGCAAGAAAAGACAACGAGGTAAGGAAGAACAACCGATTGTGGAACTCGCTAATAAGGTCAAGCAGTTAGAAGAACGCACTCTAGAACGACGATGTCTGGCTGAAGAACTGGCACGACGTGAAGCAGAATTAAGTGAAAGAAAAAAACAAGAGGTGGGGAAGAAGAACAACTGACCAGAGGAATTGCTAATGATGTCAAGCAGGTAGAAGAACACAAGAAAGTCATTGCTGCTGAGATGGAGCAAAGGCTGCATCTAGAAATAGAAAAATTGAGGGCAGAAAAAGCCAGCGAACTCGCTAACATGGAGCAGCGATTTGCGAGACACAGTAGGCAACAGCATGCAGCCATGGACATAGACATGGACCCCATCCCTGGAAGCACTCAACAGCAACCCAAAACACCCCAGAAACCACAGTTCAAAACTCCCTGCCTCAAGTCAATCAAAAATTCAGAAAAGCATGTGGAGCAACATGCAAGATGCATCTGGTATCTGTTGCAGAGGTAAGTACTAGATGTGGTCGGAACTCGTTTTAAACTCATACCTTGCAGGACAATGACCCTATGGACATGCATCGAGAACAATCACTGACAGTCGAGCAAGAGCCACTGCGATTTCAGCTGGAGCTGGATGATGCCATGTCCGTGATGGAGAATGCGGTCTCCAGAGGAATAGAGGCGGCACTCAGACGCATCTTCGTCGATAAGGGTCTCCCAATGTCCATGAAGCGCAGTCCTCAAAGGAAAAGGATGCAGGATGATGAAGTTAAGATGGAAAGGGCTGCAGAATTGAACCACGAAAGAGACTTCCTTCTTGTGAGAGCCAAAACTCAACATATGTGCTCACACTGAGCATGGAACAGGGCGAAGTCTGGCGACTCCTCAAAGACATCTTCAGCATATCTCAAGATGCAGATTTTATCATGCATCAGCCAGCCATTCGTGAAGATGTGTACTCATACGAGTACGAAGATGGCCCAGGCCCTGACACCAAGAACCTTGCCTTTGATCTCACACATGGATCTAGCATGCCTTGGAATGCAAGAATTCTCGATATACTCATTGCACAATTGCAAAGGAGGAATGTGGAAGAGCAGTGGCTGATGCGAAGGTCAGATGGGTATTATAAAGTGATTCTTGAGGATCGCTACAAGCGGCTGTAGACAACCTGGAGAGCAGCGCAACCAAAGGTCATGGCAAAGGGCATCTTGGAGACCGCAGCAGAGGTGGAGGAGAGGTTGATCACAAAGAGAGACGAACATCTGAAGTTGGTTCATCAAACAACACGTCGGCGAAATGTATGTCCAGGACACAATGTTGAGGCTTTCGGATGCATACTAATGTGTCCACAGAAATATATCCACAGAGCGAAAATTCTTGAGCATATTATCAACCTGAAGAAGGACAATGAGGACGAGGACCTACCAGCTTGGATGTGGCTTCAAAAGTGATCAAGACACTGGGAGATAATGGGATGAGTTCAGAAGAAAGCGATGTGGAAAATGACATACACTGTGTACTCCGGGTCAAGAACATGGCATGGCATCGCAAAATCAAGCAAGAACTGGATGTCATCGACCATCAAAGAGTGTTGGACGATGATGTTTTCATGCCCCAGGGTTCCAAACCAATGAAAAGGATACGCACGCCCAGTAATTTGATGTCTGAACGTAGCCCGATCATTGGATTACCGAAGGCCCTATACGACGGTGAATGGGTTGATGGTCTTACTGGGGGTCAGGTGGAGAGGCTGAATGGTTCAAACGATACATTCCGATGGATGAAAGTGGCAGTAGCATAACATATGTCATGCGTAGAGTTGAATAGACGGACTGATTGAATGAGGAAGTTGCCGAGAGGTCACCCGCCAAGAGATAGAGATAGCCATTACCCTTCCACCATACATACAGTGAAAGGGATGACGGGTGTTGACCGCTGGATTGGTTGGTTGGATAGATGGACCTGCGTGATCTAAAGGATCACAAAAGCTCGACAGTGTGAACTAAAGGTTCACAGTCGGCGGCGAAAGAGGAGGAGCAATGACACAATGTCGGGTCCATGGGTCCAAAGGATTGCAATGGTGGAATTGCCAAGATAAATCCATGCAGGAGACACGACAGTACATACCGTCGTGCTCTAAGGATGGGGGACGATGAGCTCAACAGTACAAACTGTCGAGCTCAACAGGGATTAGACAAGGACAAGGTTGAAGCTATGGGAATATTGTTGTTTGTCACTGTTGTGCTCTTTTGTCGCCAAAGTTCCAAGTCTGTATTGCTTATGAATTTCGACTTGAATATCCTTACTTTTCCTAGGCTTGATGGTATGTACTGTCAAGCCTATCGTATTCCCTCAGGGGCATGACTGTACATACAGTCATGCCTATTGTTCTCATTGACAAAGGCCTTCAATGACCTTCCCTCCTCCGGCGACATTCCCTCAGGGCATGACTGTATGTACAGTCATGCCTATCGTCCTTTCTCATTGAAATGGCCTTTGACCTTCCCTCAAGGCATGACTGTACATACAGTCATGCCTATTGTTCTTGTCGACAAAGGCCTTCGACAACCTTCCCTCCTCCAGCAACATTCCCTCAGGGCATGACTGTATGTACAGTCATGCCTATTGTCATATCCCATAATATCCACGCTTCTCTTCCAGACTTCGGACCTTAGATCCAATCTGGTCTGATGCATAGATCTGCTTCCGTTCTGATATAGATAAGCTTCCTATTTCATTTCCTGTTCATTTAACGTTAAACACAGCCTATTCAGTATTTCCTTATTTCCGTTGTTTCGGCTATATCTATTACCAGTATGATTACTGATCCATCTACCTATGTTCATTTCTGACTTGTGATTATTAACCTTTGCATATGCTTTCTACATGGCCTTGGATACTGCTTACTGATCTTTTCGTTATGCCTACTAGTATATAAACTCGTGTAAATGTCCTGTAGTACCTCAGTTCAAATATCATCTTAGTTTGTCCTCTTTCTGTCTTCCAGACTTGAGTACTTCTTACTCTTGTCATCCTCCAAAACTTCGGATAGATTCCAATAGTCTACATCTCTGGCTCTACCTTCGGGTAGTCTATACTCTGTTAGTTTCTAGTTTGGATACGTCCAGATTAGCCTTATACACATTTCCAATATCCAGAAGACATCCAGATATACTATGATACTCATCCAGACCTTCGGATGCATCATCATTAGTACTTTGAAATAAGGGACAGTACTTGGGAAAGGGGCACAGCGCACGAGCTGAGGCCGAAGTCCTTCGGATCTGATCCTACGAGAGTACAACCTTAACACCTATCATTCTTTCTCATTGAAAATGGCCTTTGACAACCTTCCCTCAAGGCATGACTTTACATACAGTCATGCCTATCATTCTCGTCAACAACGGCCTTCGACAACCTTCCCTCAGCTCTCTCCACTAGGCTCGGCTGTTGTTACTGTCAAGCCTGTCAAAAACAGCCTTCGATGACCTTCCCTCAGGGCATGACTGTACATACAGTCATGCCCATCGTTATATCCTCTGTCCCAGTCATCACTCCCTGGCTCAACCGTGCTAGCCTTTCGCCTCTCCACCGGCCGATGAAGTGAGTTGTTATTTCCTTGTTTGGTAGCTATCCAAATGAACATTATGTTTTTGTACCAGGCTTACTTCTGTGATTGCAACAACAACTTGTTGTATTCCACCAATCATTGTTTTTGTTGTTTCTTCTGTCGCCCTTGTTATTCATCCCACTTAAAAGCCTGCTTATCCAACTCTATGACTCTCACTCCCTGTCCAATTCCAATTCATAGAAATGATGGTACATACTGTCGTTGCTATCGTTGCACCACTCTCCATGCCCATGTCCCACACAGTGTATAAACGGTGCATCTGTGAGGAATGCATCAAAACTGGTGATCGTGCCGCTGATGGCACACCTAAGGGGGTGCTCATCACAGAACGTCTTTTGGCCGCTCACCTACAACGTACTCAAGCAGAACATGCTGCGCTCATCAATGATGGCACAGATTTGGCAGCCTCACAGCTCTGCACACTCACCCTCACTGACAATGAACTGCTTGTTGCTCCGCATGTGCCCGGCGATCCGGGGCACCCCAACCCCACTCCACCAGTATCTATTCCAGCTCTGGCAGATGATCTTGAGCGACTCACATTGTTGGACCCTTTTGTTGCACAAGAACCCGGTGTAGCAACTGCTGATCATTGCGATGTCTCACAGAAGAACAGATACTGGCCAACCATGAAGCCTTGACAGTCCTTGATAATGTCAAGCTCCGCGTTCAGTGGTGCTTTCGCTTGTTACTTGCTGGTAATTTCAATCATGTTGGTCGCGAGCTACCATTGCTTCGCAAAGCCGTGGAGAGCATCAAACAAAATGCAGACACTGTGATCGCATGGAAGAATGCAATCATACTGGAGATAGATGGCTTGGAAGCTAAGTTCAATAGTCACAAGCTGCCTGAAATGGACTTGTGTATGGCAGTCGAATTTGATGCTAGTAAGTGTTGACTATCTTCGTCATGATCATATTCTCAACAGTCAATAGATATTCACCATGAATCTCTGCTGACTCAGTATGATGAAATCACGCAGATCGCCTTATTCATCTGTGTGATGTGTAAAATCATCATGGGAGTCAGTAGGTGAGGCTGTGATTTCATCTTGGGACTTATCTCAGTCCTGCTATTCCTCACGTTCCGGAGATTGGATGGTAGCCTCAGCTCTCCCCATGAAAACGTGCTTAGACAAATTCCAACGACTTTCAAAACCACACTCTCAAAGTTCAATCTCACCAAGAAAACTGTTGTACATGCAGTTTGCTCCCGTTGTCACTGCACTTACAGCCCTCACTATGCAAACGGCTCAACTCTTCCCACATATCCTGAACGTTGCACACACCACCCCACGCCAGAGGCTGAATGCGGCAAGTCATTACTTGACCATGGCCATGATGGAGTGCTCCGACCGAAGAAGACATTCGTGTACCACGATTTCAAGGACTACCTTGCTGGTCTCCTCTCCTGTGCAGATATCGAGGTGGCAATGGATCAGGCCTGCGACGATTTGCAGGACTCACTCAGTTCTCCCCATCTGCCTTTGATAAAACACACATTTGAAGCTCAATTTCTCCGTCAGTTTGGTGGCCCAGAGCCAGGTTCACATTTTATTGATAAAGGAGACAAAGGATGCTATGCTTTCACTCTTCACATCGACTTCTTCAATCCTGAAGGCATGAATTTGTGTGGTGCTAGCAAATCCTCTGGAATCATCTTGATGGCATGCTTGAACCTACCATTGGATATTAGGTACAAGCCCAAAAACATGCACCTTGCAGGGATCATCCCGGGTCCGAAGCAACCCTCCCTCGAGCATCTCAATCACTACATCTGGCCGCTTATCAATGACATGGTGGATTCATGGGAGCGCGGTATCAAATTTTCCAAGACTGCTTGTTTTCCTACCGGTCAGCTCACTTGCAGCACTATTGCTCTGACTGTTTGTAATCTTCCTGCCACTCATCACCTGGCTTCCTTAGCTGGGACTGGTAGCCATTTTTATTGTAGTGTGTGCAATTGTTACCATAAGACCATATACGGCAGAGTTGACTTCAATAGCTGGAAACCTCATGATAAAGATGAACTCCGGAAGTTCGCTGAGCAGTGGAGGGATGCTGCGATGACCTCCGAATGAGAGAAACTATTCAAAGCTCACAGTGTGCGCTACTCAGAGCTGTGGCATTTGCCATACTGGGATCCCTCGTGCCAGCTGGTCATTGACCCAATGCACTGTATATTAGAAGGCTTAGTACAGCATCACTCCTGTAGCCTTCTCGGTTTGACTATGGCGACCACTTCATCTTCATCGGCTTCATCCTCATCCCCTCCAGCCTTTTCGTGTGATTTAGGCAAGATGCCTCCAGGGATGACTTCCAAGGAATTAACTCAGGTTGCTGCTATACACACCTGTCTGGTTACCCAGGTGCCTTCCAATGACAAAGACCTGGAAAAGTTTAAAAAAAATTTGTCTCACAAGAACACAGGACCCCTCAAGTTTGTTTGCGAAGCCTTGTGATGCATTCCCCAGAAATCTAGTAGAGTGTTCAAAATTGACTACGTTAAAGCTCTAGTGGAATGGGTAAGTTCTTAATGTGCTGCTCCCTGTGTATGAGTTTCTCATGTTTGTTCAGCACCATGGAAAACCTTTCACTGCTCTGCAGAAGGAACATGGGCTCGATTCTCCAGATGCACTCAATCACGTCTGAGACATCATCCAGGAGATAACTGTTCCATCTTGGTTTACTTCAGCCCCAAGTGATTTCAGAAGTGCATCTGCTGGGACGATGAAAGCAGACGAGTGGCGCTCCCTAATCACTGTCTACATCCCCATTGCCCTTGTGAGCTTGTGGGGGGCTGGCACCTCTCATCCTTCTGATGAAGTTGGGACCCACCATAGAGCTATTCTTGACCATACTATGGAGCTTGTTTGTGTGGTTTATCTCATGTGTGCCTGATCAACCTCTGCAGAGAGAGCGCATGCATATCGCTCCCACATTGCGCATTATGTTGGAAATTTGAAGAAGATACACCCCATCTTTGCTCTGCGTCCAAATCACCATGCCGCCTTCCACATATATGACTATCTGCTTCTATTTGGCCCTGCCCACTCTCGGTGGTGCTTTCCTTTCGAACGTTTAATCAGAATACTTCAGCGTCTTCCAGTAAATCACAAGATTGGTGGGTGTTTGCGGATCACTAATATATAGTAGCAAAACTGATTTTTCAAGGTGAGTTGGAAGCTACCATGTTATATTCTTTCATCAAGACTTCAAAACTTTGCTGTTGGCTTAGTCAACCGGATTGTCTGCCAGCTATTCAAGAGTGCAAAATTCTGTTCGACAAGATGTCTGCTCCCAAGAGCGCTACAAATCTCGGAGAAGAACTCACTGAGGATCCTTTGGACGACAGTGTACAGGCTTCTCCCTCCGCTAGCGCTGTTGCTGTACCTGAAGACTTGTATGCGCTCATTAAACGACGCGTAGCCATACTATGCACACGACTAAAGTTCAATGGCCTTATCTACAGCAGGGCCTCTACTCACGTCGGAAATAGTCAAGTTTTTTTTTTATCCTCGGGGTGACCGACTATCATCTCCTGTCCCCGGCAGCATTCGACATATCTATGCCACGCCTGCAGGTGAACTAACATTTGCTGTACAAAAACTCATCCTGCTGGATCGTCATGCTCAAACCATGGATCCATTCACTATATATCCTCATTTCCCCATGAAAATGTACTCGTCAAGCTTCAGTATCCACTTGGAAAATGTAAAGGTATCTTGGGTTGTTGGTCACTTTGCTCGATGGGCAGTTTCGAGTGATACTGTAGTTGTACTATCTCTATCTCGTGATTGAATATTAATCTTAATATGTGTAAATACAAGAAATCAGATGTTCTACAGAGTTTCTACAGTTACGACTACTGTGATTACTCTGCATCATGTGGGCGCTCGCATCATGAGTGGGCGCTATATTGTGTGCATCGGATCATAAGTGGGCGATGAGTGGGCGATCATCGGGCGATCTATTTAATCTGAAGATAAAACTTCAAGTTTTATCTTCACATTTTATCATCAGGGGGTATGTGAAATTTTGACGCCTGTCTAAGTGGCAGTCTAAACTTCATACAGTAGCAGGTATTCAGTCACATGTGATGCTTGAAGTTTTTTCAAGTATTAAACGTAAAGTTTCATTTTGAAGTTTAGGCAAGCATTAAATATACATTTGTATTTTTTATTGTCATTGACATTCAGCCAGCAACAAAATATTTGCTAATGCTTTATGTTTTGCATGTCACACAAGATCTAATTAATATTTGAAAATTCAATTCTGCTTAGACAACAACCTAAATTTTAAGTATTATCTTGTCATTTCGCACAACATTCAAACTTGTCTTAAATATCACAAACCCCGATGTGTATAGAGCGCTCAAGCACGGGAACGCACATGCGCATATACATCATGAAGCACAGGAATGGTGTGCAGGAAAGCTGCACCTCATATAGGAATAGCTGCACATAGCACACAGAGTGGTGCTGCAAGTTCATGCTATGTTGTTAAGGTCGTACTCTCATAGGATCAGATCCGAAGGACTTCGGCCTCAGCTCGTGCGCTGTGCCCCTTTCCCAAGTACTGTCCCTTATTTCAAAGTACTAATGATGATGCATCCGAAGGTCTGGATGAGTATCATAGTATATCTGGATGTCTTCTGGATATTGGAAATGTGTATAAGGCTAATCTGGACGTATCCAAACTAGAAACTAACAGAGTATAGACTACCCGAAGGTAGAGCCAGAGATGTAGACTATTGGAATCTATCCGAAGTTTTGGAGGATGACAAGAGTAAGAAGTACTCAAGTCTGGAAGACAGAAAGAGGACAAACTAAGATGATATTTGAACTGAGGTACTACAGGACATTTACACGAGTTTATATACTAGTAGGCATAACGAAAAGATCAGTAAGCAGTATCCAAGGCCATGTAGAAAGCATATGCAAAGGTTAATAATCACAAGTCAGAAATGAACATAGGTAGACGGATCAGTAATCATACCGGTAATAGATATAGCCGAAACAACGGAAATAAGGAAATACCGATTAGGCTGTGTTTAACGTTAAATGAACAGGAAATGAAATAGGAAGCTTATCTATATCAGAACGGAAGCAGATCTATGCATCAGACCAGATTGGATCTAAGGTCCGAAGTCTGGAAGAGAAGCGTGGATATTATGGGATATGACATATGTACTCCCTAGTGAAAAGTGCCATATCACACCATAAGAGGCATGAGTCTCTACAGTGAGGTGATTGTAATCAGTGATGAAGAAGAGACTGCCAAGGAGGAGCTTGGTGAGGGGCCAAGTTCAAGTTCTATGTATAAACTAACATTTGTCACTACAGAATGATTAATGAAGGAGTGGAACTCATCGATCTATGCCTTTTTTGATCTCACACTGGCTATCGAGATCATCCATGGATGTCATGCACATGCATTCAAGTGCATGGCGAAGGTATGCAAGGTCCAAATCTGTCAGTTCCTCAATAAGAAAGATGCTCGCTCAACAGGTAACATGCAAAAGCATGTCAAGTCTTGCTGGGGGGATGAGGTTTTGCAGGCTTATGATGATGCAAATAACGCAGAGGAAGTGCAAACCAAGATCATCACAAGTATCCTGCATAGCAGGTCAATTACAGCATCATTTGAGTGTAAAGGAAAAGGAAAGGTGACCTACTTGCATAGGCAGCATACTTGTACCAAAACAAAGTAGGTCCTTGAGCTTCATGTGGACAATAGTTAACATGCCATCTTGCAGGGCTGAGTTAGTTTGTTGGGTTGCAGAGAGCCTGAGGCCATTCAACATAGTCAAAGATAGAGGATTTCAGTGTTTAATGAAGACTGGAAGACTGGAATACTACATACCTTCCCCACAAACGATATCCCATGATGTGAAACTTGTGTTTGCATGAACACACAAGTAATTTGCTAAGATGTTGGGAGTGAGTCAATTTTCATTTATTCAAAAGGTTAAAAGAAATAAAATATGCCAGGAATATGAAGGCAAAATGGATTTTACCACAGATGCATGGACATCTGAGAACCACCATGCATTCATCGCATTTTAGGGTGCATCTAGAGCATGAAGGTGTCCCACTGAGCTTTCCATTAGATATCATTGAGGTTGCCTCAGTATGAATTTACTTACATTGATGATGGTGCAAAAAATGACTTGTTGGTACTAGTCCCATACTGGGGAGCAACTTGCGATTGTATTTGCAGATATGCTAAAGGAGTTTGGGATATTAGAGAAGGTAGGGTATGAAACTGTAAAACAAAACTTACATGCTGACCTGACAAACAGATGTTGAGTGTGACTTGCGACAATGCATTGAACAATAGTGTGATGGTTGACGAGCTTGAAATATTGGTTCCCAAGTTTGCAGGGGAGGCAAGTCACACCCAGTGCTTTTTGCACACCATTAATCTCATTGCAAAGTCATTGATATAGGAATTCAATGTGTCAAAGAAAGACACTGAGCATGCATTAGACAAGTGGGCTAACACCAAAGATGGCAAAGATAAGCCCATCAAGCTGAGTAACAACATCAAGAGGGAAGATTGAGAGACAGACACCCAGTATAGTGAGGATGACCTGCAAGACAATAATGATGGGAGGGTGAATGAGGTGGATCTGTTGCCAAAGGACCAATCCACAGAGCTGTGAAAAAACATAAGACTCATTAAGTTAGTTCTTGTCAAGGTGTGTTATGATTATATACAGACTCACCTGTATATTAACAATGCCTTTGTACAGCTGTGCAAACTTGCCTATGAGCTCATCCACTTGAAGACACTCCTTCTCCCTGTCTGGCATGACATCCTTTGGGATCAGCACATGTTGGTAATGAATATGCCATGTGATGTCTCCACTTGTTGGAACTCAACCTACAATATGTTGCAGTATGCCTTCATACATCAGGATGCAATCAATATTGTGACCCAGTGATGAGAGCTGGGTCTGCAAAAATTTGAGCTGGCTGACAATGAGTGAGAAATCACACAACAACTTTGTGCTGTGTGAGTTTGTTTCATAAGCAAACATTGTGACTTACTGGCAGCTAAGGTTCTCAAGGACACTACCCTCTTCTTCTCTCGCTCCACCCCCAATCTTGTGACCATTATACCTGTAATGGACTTAATTGACCAGCAGATGATGATGTATTCTTGTGATATGAAGATTTTACCATCAATTTGCTCTGCCATTGGACTCGCCAAGAAGACACTTGACAGATACTATCAGTTGATGGATAGGCCAGAGGTGTATAAGATAGCCATGGGTAAGTCTCCTGTCTATTGATTTATTAACACTGATGGTTTTTTTATTACAGTCTTACACCCACACCATAAACTCTCCTATTTCAAGTCTGCAGGCTGGGAGGATGAATGGATCAAGACTGCAGAAGATCTTGTCCATGATGAGCTTGAGTGTGCATACTTGAATATGGAGATTCAAGACAACTCCAATGGTGAGGTCGAGGCCAGTGTTCCAGCTACACCAGCAGCAGATACCTCTTGCTTGGTGTGTTTTTTGATCCTTATCATCCTATTACTGTGACTGATCATTTTATTCTACTTAGAATATGTTTGACAAGATGCAAGCACTCGTGCCGCCTAAGTTGATTGACTTGGGAAACAAACTGGACTACTACCTGAGCACTGACATTAAGAACATTTCTACTAACACTATTGCATGGTAGCATGAGCAATGTACTTCTTATCATCACCTATCATGCATGGCACTTGATTATCTTACAATTCCTGGTATGTTTGCCTTATTACACAATTGTGGATTGTTCTAATGGTTTGTAGCTACATTTGTAGATGTTGAACATCTCTTTAGCCATGGTAGGCTCCTTGTCTTGCATGTTCATTCACATTTGTCTGCACAGTCAACACAGGCATTGTTATGCCTCAATGCTTGGAGCCATCTGAACCTCGTCAAGACAGAGGACATACTGCACATCTCCACCTTGTCCAACATTAAAGGTGATGTTGAGGAGGAGCTTGAGGATGGATGGGACAGGATCAACCTAGTACTTAGTCTACATTTTTGTTTTGTTTTTGATCTACATATGCTAGTGAATACCCACAGGTATACCCCTTATGGGTGTACCTGCGGCTATGCTACCCTCCAACCCACCATAAAACCCACACCCACACAGCAGGTGCAGGTGTGGGTGATGCTTGCAACACCCATGGGTATACCTGTGTTATTGCCTATTTATAGTGTCATATGACTGAAAGGTGTGCTGGTGGCTGATTCCTCTTGCAATGTCTTGACTTGATATTGTAACACCATTACCTCTGCCCTCAGACAGTGCAATTCAAGGATGGCAGCATCCTGAGTGGTGATCCTGTCCTGCAGAGCATTCAACTGCTCTGTTGTGGCAGTATTCTCAGCTGTAAGCTGAGCAATGTTAGTCTGGAGGGTCTGGGAAATCTCCTGAAGTGTCACATTCCAGGCACTCAAATTCACTGAGTCTTGCATCACCTCCAACATCATCCCTTCCAACACTTTCATGAGCCCATTATGAGAATCATCCACATCCATCTGAGGATGCTATATTGAGGGTGCTAATTGCATCACAGGTGGTGGTGTCTCGCCCTCTGGGAATAAGGTTATGACTGGTGGTACAGAGGTGGCCGGCAACAGCAATGTGGCAGCTGTGACAGTGGTGGCGTCATTATCAAACACCAGCATATCTGAAAAAGTCAGCAAAATGGTAACATTAAGATTGAAAAATCACCTTCTGCCATCCACTGGTGACTTGAGTGGGATTGCATTTGACCTTGTTCACCAAGGTTGGCTTTGGCATGAGAACATTTAAGTTTCTGGTGAGAGCAACAGCCACAAGCTCAAAGTTTAGCACCTGTGGTGCCATATCCTTCATGGCAAATGAAATGCCTAGTAACATGAGATAAATAACATGAATCATGTACAATTTCATGCAACCATCACATGGTGGAACCAGCTCAAGACATTCAGTGTCCTGCTAGATGTTAGCACATCTTGAATCATATGCCAATGGACTCACCATTGTGATATCATCCTTCACTGCATTATGCTTTGGCAATACTGACTCTTGGGTAACTTTCGGCTGTTTTGACGTCTTGGTCTATGAGGTAAAATGAACACACACTGAATTCATGAGGGCAAGTACTTTACCTGCATTGCAGTCAAGTTGACAAAATGGTGTTGCAGTGTGCTGCCTCGAATAGGTGGCAAACTAGTATTTGACCCTTTTCTTCTCTTCTGAACTTGAGTTGGCTGACCTTGATTGACCTCAACAGCTTCTTCCTTATTCTCTTGGGCAACTATAGCCTTCCCTTTACCTTTCTTGGAAGAGGTATATGCTGGTGGTGAATTCCCTCAGGTAGGGCCTATGTCACTTTCCTTTTTCTTCAACTGATGTGTCACTTTCTTTGGCATTGGCTTCAGCTTGACCAGCACCAGTGCACTGGAAATGCTGGCAGATGTTTTTGCCACCACTGTTGGCCTGGCAGCAGTAATGCTGTGGGCCTTCTCCTTCAATGGATGTTGCTAGATTTGGAGGTCATCAGTTTGGATTCTAGCCCATACTGGAGCACTGGCAAAAGATTGCTGTACTGCATCCAGGTGCTCCAGCATCTCCATGGCTGCTGACAGCAGGATTGGTAAAATGGTTGTTGCCTACATACCATGGGTCTTGAATACCAGGGACTACTTGCAGTCAACATATCACCCTGCCCTGCTATTAAAAGAACACTCACCATCAGATCTCCAATTTCTACAGCCAATTTCAGGTGATTGGAATGACCATCCCTTAACTTTGCTGCCTTCTATACAATTTTCATAAGCTGCTCGGCAGCATCAGCCATAGCAGTATTGGAAAATTCAGCATTGGGCATGGTGTGGAAAATATCTGCAAGATAAGAGATGAGGGCACTGATTTTGTATCTATATAAAGCAATGAAAATGTGAAGTCAGTCACTTCTCAGTACTGAACATCAGGCAAGGAATTGTTTGAGAATCATGTGTTCCAGCTTTTGCTAGCAAGATGATCCATTGATCTATTGCTACAACTTTGCCACAATTTCAAATTCCACAATCTACAATCAGATCTAATATATAATCAGTTGAATTGAACTATCCAATTCTCTATCATTCTCAAACATCACATATCTCATCTTTCCAATCACTCTTACTTAGGCAAAGTCTGATTTGAAACACCAATAGAAACTGACAAATCTGCCTATGGTAGTGAAGCTGAAATGCCACTGGTTAATGTCAGTTGCCCTCATGAGTTGATCTGTCCAACTTTGACGATGGACCATCCTAACTCCTCATCAGGTTTCAATTTAGGAATGTCTCTCCCTACAACACAGCCACTGCTGGCATCAAGGGTTAACTTTGGCATGGATCTTGACATGCCTGCAGCACTATCTGTTATACCTTCAATACTGAGGTTTAACCTTGGCATGAACTTGAGCATTCCTGGTACCATACCACCTTCATTACCACCACCACACACCCAGCAACCCTTTAACCTGGGGTTCATCCTTCCTTAGCCTGCACAGCAGCCAGCCCCCAAGCCTTTCAACCTAGGCTTCAATCTTTTGGTGCCTTCTAAGGCTACACCACTGCTAACCACATCTTCCCAGCCATTCAACTTTGGCTTCAATCTCCCTCATGCCACTCTGCTGATAACAAGGTCTGAACAAGTGCTGGCCCAGGAAGATACCTTGAGGGATACCCTACCTCAGCCCACACAGCAGCCAGCCCCCAAGCCTTTCAACCTGGGTTTCAATTTTCTAGTTCCTTTTAAGGCTATGCCACTACTGATGACATCTTTGCAGCCTTTCAACTTTGGCTTCAACCTTCATGCCACTCCACTGGCAATAAGCTCTGAACTAGTGCCAGACTAGGCAGAAACCTCGAGGCATGTAGATTATGACATCAACAATAGATGTAAGTGACATAATATTCTCCTAGTCAGTATTGACCATCCTTTACAGCATTCCAGTTTGGATGTGAGCCTCCCTCCCTGATTGGAGAGTGGCAACTAGAGCTCATTAGGGTGCTGCAACCTACCCCTCCTGTTCTCTCCTGTTGCCTTCCCACCGCCTGCTATTGCAGATGCAGCACCAGGACCATCCATGCCTAGTGCATTGCCCCTCACTGGCGAGCATCTGGATCAGCCCACCATTGGATCTTTGGTAGGTGATGCCAAACATGCAGCAATTGATATTTTGAGGTGCCTTGGAGGGGAAGAATGTAAGTATTTCTTTGAGATAGCATGGCACATGCTTACATGTCACTTAGTTGACCATCTGGCACAGATAATGGTTAGTGGTGCCTTGGGTCTGGAAGATGATGTCCAGGATCCAAACCCCAATGAAGTCTTAGAGAACAATAGAGTGATGCTTATGGCATTCTTTGAAATCAGAGACCAGCTAACTAGAATCTTCAAAGATCTTATTAGCCTGTGTCACCTTACAAAGGTGCATGAACAGATTCTTCCTGCAGTGGAATCCTTGTTACATGAAGTTGACTGGATAGAGGCTGAGTCCACCAAAGAATTGGAGTTAATACTTATAATGTCTGCCTCCATTTGAATGTACAATACTATGCTTGGTTAAACAGCTGCTACTCTGCTTAGATTTCTGTAGACCCCTTTTCTTTTTGAATATAGGCTCTGAAAATATACAGTTGGGCTCAACTGTTGTCTGCAGTGTAGATGTGTATTGGTAGCAGATGATTCAGGGTGCCCAGCCACACCATATACACTCATTGTGGTGGTGTTTGTGTCAACACCTTTCCTCTGGTGACTACCAGCTTGGTAAACCTGCAGCGCAGGTGTCTACTGATGACATGAGTTCTCTCCTAGTGACAGATGTGCATTTATTTTTAGTGGTGCCTGCACTGATTGTCTTTGCCCATATATATAGTCAGCCTGGTGTACAAATTTAAATACAACTGCTATTTTTATTGAACATCAGTGACCAGTGAACTGTACTTAGAATAGTCCACTTGCAGGATATTCACAAACTTATGAACATCATCTCTCATATACCAGACCCAGGCTGTTTGGTCACCATCTGTCATATCCAATTCATGTCTCATAATTCATCCTGATCTGGTGACCATAGAACCTACTGGGTAGATACTTTCAATGCCTAAATTTAGCATCTTCATTCTTGCTACTCCATAATTGCTAAACATGGTCATGACATCAAACTATTGGGGACATGACAGTGGATCACAGTGGATTGATGAATGCTGGTTACATATGATAGCGAGTGCAGTGAATATGGATGCCCACTCTCTGAGACAATCTCCCATCTCATCTAATTTCTTGTTAGCTGTCCAGAGACCCAAGACTAGCTTCATTGCCAATAATGACCAATAGAGGTTAGGGTGTATGACTCTCAATGCAGTGGCAATAAGCACCACCAGTCTCTGCATTGCCTGACAACAAGACCGTCCATCAAACAGTCTCAGAGTCGCTGAGACATGTGGATGAAATTTTAGTGCCTATGAGAGTAAAAATGGATGCCACTAAATATGAAGTGTGACTCACCAGGTAACCTTGCAAAATCTATGCTGGGGACAGATTGATACATCCCAGAGTACCACCACATTGACTGGAATAAAAGTTTGAAGAATGGGTCCTCCATTGATTATTCATGGTAGCACCACTTGTCATATTTCTAGCCAGTGGAACTGACATTATTGCAGTAGCTGCCGCCATATCATTCTAATACAGTCAAGATAGATATTTGGCAATCAAGAACAGACAGCTTACTTTTATCGCCAGATCAATTGTGCCCAGAAGATACCAGAGAACGATGATACTGAACTTGTCACACACAACTGTTAGCCGATCAAAATGAATCTGGCTATTAGGTGGGTACTGAGAAAGAATGCTATCTTTGTGAGCAGGATTGATGCCTTTTTCCATCATCTGCAGAACATCTGCATACCTGGCTATATTGAAGTTAATAGTAACTAATATTGATAGGATTAAAGATCACATAAGGCACCGCTGAAAGAGTCATACCAGGGTTCTGATAGGCATTAGCAAGGGTACTGGCCAGTTTTGAGCATGCCACAAGCATGACAAAATCTAGTTCAAGTGGAGATATAGCATTGGACTATCCACTGATCAGTGCAAGAAACTGGCAAGAGACATATTCACTAGCAATATGGCTTGTAGCCAAGGCCCAGTCAGGAGGAATATAAATTATGGCTTCCATATAACACACAGAGCATTATCATTATATATGTCTGACAGCAAACTGGTTACATAGGTCTGGTGGCACACTGGTTACATAAAATACACGAAGAGTGACTGCCATATTGACTAACAATATTGATAATATGAGGATCGGCATAAGGAGGCATGCATATGGTGCATTGTCTTGACCTAATTCCCCATATGTAATGAAATCAGCAAAATGTGAAGGAGACCGGTGGTCATCCTGTAGATGCATGCACCACATGTTTGCTAAGCTGGTGTTTAACAAGGTCATGGTGCAAGCACTGCCACAATTAGTATCTGGTATTGCTGGCAGCTTTATATTTGTCAATTTGCAGAGCTGGTATTCAATAATGAAACAGTGTCTATAGCCAAAGCAGAGTAGTAGCTGTTTAACACCATTTCCTCAACATACCTCACCAGGTGATTCCTCACCACATATTCATGCATGGGTCAGCTGCTGCCAGTAACAATCCATACCCTCCAGTATTATGTTCAGCAGTGCCACAGGCCTTGTACTATGTCACTGGTATGCATGCATAGTAAGGTATTCTATGGAAGCATGGGGCAATCACCCCTGGTGACAATCACCCTGCAACATTAGTTTTGGCAGTGCCACAGCTGCCCCCCCTGTGGTGATCCCAACATATGCAAAAATATCAGTAAGTGTATATAGGTCCACCCCTCACCATCGAGTAGAACCTACCAGACATGCTTATGCATCATAATACCACTATCCTATATAATTTTGTATTCCATAATGTATATACAGTAGGCACACCCACCATACTAGAGTACAATCCCATATGTGGGCCCATAGTGGGTTGGCCTGAGGTTTAGGGAGCATTGTCAACATGGGCTGTCCTATAGGTAGGGAGATATATCACTGCATTATGTGATCCAGCATCTTAAAAAACTCCATCCTCAGTATGCACACCCAGAGAAGCTCATTGGACATTCTCTTCCTGCACAAATTCTCACCTTCTTGAATAGGAAGACATGAATATTCCAATGGCACAATGGCTTATGCCTCTTTTTGAGGGTGAGAAGGAAAATGTTCAAGTCAGGTTCAGTTCTCACAAGCGGAAGACTAATAGCGCTGGTGTTGCAAATGCAAAGAAGGCTTGTATTTCTGTCTAGTTTTTTTTGTTCCTTTATATGCTTTTATAATTGCAAGCTCACTCTCATTCACTATATGATTTTGCATTCTTACACTCACTACTCAATGTTTTCATGGATTTCATTGCTTCTAATTGCATAGTACTACTTATGAATCAATACATGCATGTTTCTACCTTCTTATATTACATATAACATGTCAACAACATGTGAATATTGAGACACATCTCTCTTGCATTAGTGAAAATTTTCACCATAATAGAATTACTCAATTTGGCATTGTGATATCATATAGAGTCACTGTAATGGTGGTGGTGGTGGTCGCCAGACTAAAAGTGTTAGTGTCTGGAACTAACCGATTGCATGCCTCTTAACTGCTGGCCAGTGGTTATATTTCACATTACCTTATTACCCTCACCAAGATGGCTCCATACAGCAAGAGAAACTGCATAAGCATCACAAATCTTCAATGTAGACATTAAGAGCCAGGTCTACATGAGGTAAACAAAGAGAACCAGGGCTTAAATGTGATTTTTGTGTTACCTTTTTGCAACATGCTTCAGAGTGCTGATTGACAGCTTTTGTCTAGACTCCCCTCATTATTATGCAGGCCTCAATGGACATATGTGCTGGAGCTGGAGCTGGAACAGATATTAGAGATGCTACTACTAGCTTTCCAACTCACATATCACCTGTGTCTTGTATCCTCACTGATATGGAATTTTGCTTGAACATCGAAAGAACTGTGCTGCTTGCTCCTACCAACTTAGAATCAGTAAATATAATCATCAACTACAACTCAGAGAGGACATTACTTCCAACATGTATCACTAGAGACATACTGGCAGCTCACAATAAGTCTATTTCACTGCATCTTCCTAACTACTACTCAGCATTTGTGTCAGATTGCTCTGATAATGATGATACTTACCTAGATCATGAGTCTATTAGATCTCTTGCTGATAATCTCAGTTGCATAGATGGCAGTTTTGGCGACAGTGATCAACATGATGAATCAGCTAAATTTAGTTGGCAGGATCTGGAGGTGGGTGAAAAAGATGTTGAATACACCACTAGCCCCATATGTCAATACTATACTCTGATCCATGCAGCCTCCACTCTTTCTGTTGTAGAAAAGCACTCAATAATCTAAAGCTTGTCTTGAAGCCATTGTGGAAGAACAGAGTAGGACACACATGGGTAGACTTGCCTTTCTTGGCCTGGAAGCATCTAGAGCAGATCAAAACATTTTTAGGAATGTTTATCAGCAAATCAAAGAAGGCAGATATGCTTGGAAAGTGTAAGGCTGCCAATAAGTCTGGTAGGGAATTGTGAACAGAAAAGGGTTAGAAAGGAGACATGTGTTTAGTGAATAACATGAAAAAGTGATGAGAATATAAGTAGAGATGAGGACTATTGAAGGCTCTTTCAAATGTTCTTTGAAGTAGGGAAGTTACTGTGTGATTCACTGCTAGTATGAGTGTACATGGACAGATTATATATGTTCTCTAGTAGCTTACTATGTTAAAACAAGAGTGAAAAACATATGACAAGTCCAGAGATATTGGTGAAGGAATGGAAACTGTGGAATGAAAGCACAAGATATAATAATGAAAGTGATTGAAAGGAGATGTAGGGGGTAGAGATAAAGAAATGTATTCACATAATTCGGATGCAAAAAGTTGTGCTTTTCACATCAATGAATCATGTGGATAACATCAACTATGTGGTTTAAGTGTTATATTTTGAAGTATGGTCAGTGCATAAAAAATATGCAATCCTTACAAAAGGGTTCCTCACCTCAGTAGATGGCAGCATCATTAGCAACAGCTAATGCACATCAGAAAGGCACATATTATGCATGTCAACTGCATGCATGGGCTAAGGCATTCATCATGGACCATGATGATTTCCCTTTTGACAAATATGGCTAATCAAAAGTATTGAAGCTTGATAATGAAGAGCTTACAAATAAGCTTCACCTGTACCTACAATTAGTTGGGAGATATGTCAAGGCAGGGGATCTCATCACATACCTTTCAGACAAAGAAGCCCAGAGCTGCTTTGGACTTAAATCAACCATTTTCCTTGCAACAGCAGAGAAATGGATGCATATACTTAGGTATTGCTGGTAAACTAACCATCATGGTCAGTATGTTGATGAATATGAACAAGAAGATGTGGTTAATTATCATCAGAATACTTTCATTCCAAAAATCATGGCATTACAAGCTTAAATGAGATGGTGGATGAGTAATAAACTCATATTAGAGATCAATTTGGAACCATATGAATGTCCTGTTGAAGTTTGGCTGCAGGATGAAGTCATATTCTATGCAAATGACAGATGTCATTCTGGATGGCATCATCTCAATGCAAGTTGTGATCCTTATCCAAAATAGGAAGGGACACCAATTATAATTTCTAATTTCATTTCTGCAGATTGAGGATGGTGCAGATCACAAGATGGAAAAGAGAGTGCAAGAGTTGTTTTTCAAGCAGGAAAGTCACAAGATGGATGGTACACAAGTGAAGACATGCTGAAACAGGTGACAAAGGTTATGGATATCCTGGAAAAGAATTATTTAGAGTCAGATTATATCCTTGTATTTAATAACACATCCACACATCTGAAATAAGCAAATAATGCCCTATCTGCAAGAAAGACACCCAAGGGAATTCAGGAATGAGGAGTTGAGATGATGTTGTTGGGAGAAAATGAAAGACTAGTCTATGGGTGAAATAGGGAAATTCTAAAAACAAAGGTGCCGATGCAAGATGGGCAATTCACTGATGTACAAAGACAGCTGTTTTATTTCCTACCTAGCCATAAGCATGTGGAAAAGTTCAAGGGCATAGTGGAGATTCTGCAGGAGAGAGGGTATAATGTTTCAAAGCTAAAGGCCTAGTGCACAAAGTTCAAGTACCCAGAGGGGGCCACTCAATGTTGTTGTTGAAGAATACTCTTCAATGGGCTGGATTTCATTGGTGTCCCAAGTCTCCTAGAAGAATACTGCTTTGCATTGCACTTCAAGCTGATTATCTTGCCAAAGTTTCACTGTGAACTCAACTTTATCGAACAATATTGAGGATATGCTAAAAGACTTTACTAATTATATCCACCTACCAAAAAGGATGAAGAAATGGAAAATAATGTTCATAAGGCATTGAACTCTATTTCTATTAAATGCATGCATCAGTAAGTATTGCTACTAGTCTTTAAAAGAGTCAAACTCACATAGTCATAGTTTTCAAACTGGTCCTTACAGCTCCTAGATGCATATCAGAAAGGTCTAAATAGAGAGCAAGCAGCATAGGCAAACAGGCAATATCGAGGTCACCACACTCTTTCAGATAGTATTTTACAAGAACTTGATGATAACCAGATCACATATACTTGACACTTTGCTACTAAGTATATAGTAGTATATCCATATCTAATAGATCTAATCTCCTTACATAGTTGGTGGCTCCACCCATATCTTGCATCTCATTAGCTGTCACATTATGTCACAGTTAGTTGGTTTTATAGTAGCCCTACCTTGATAACTGTAGCAGACACAGCTTAATAACTTAGTGTCAGTGATGTCATGGCTTGGCTTTGGCTGGCATGAGCTCAGTGCTCAGCTCAGCAGAGTTGGCATCCCTCATACCTTTTGGTTTGGTAGAATGTCTCAAGTATATCTATTCACACAATTATATTTATAGTAACATTAAACTACAGAACATCTTGGTGGATCTTAGAAGTTTGAGGCACACCACCTTTATCATTGATTTTGGTATCATAAAGACATACTGGAACACTATAATAAGTGACCATATATCATTTTCACTATAGTTGAAGTCTCTTTGGCACTTCTAGGTTTGCCTCAGTTAACAATCACTTAGCAGTTCGTCATATCCCATAATATCCACGCTTCTTTTCCGGACTCCAGACCTTAGATCCGATCCGGTCCGATGCATAGATCCGCTTCCGTTCCGATATAGATAAGCTTCCTATTTCATTTCCTGTTCATT